>JARFJB010000454.1:45000-270000 GCA_036346205.1 Vesta saturnalis | reverse complement strand
ACATCATCATCACACATACACACACACACATCACACCTACACACACACAACACACACACATCACATACCTGACACACATACCGCACACACATACGCACACATGCACATCCGCACACACATGACACCATATCACACACATCACATACACATACCTGCCCACACATAGCCACACACATACCGCACACATACCTGCACATACCCACACCACATAACACATCATACACATACGACACACATACCCACACACATTAACACACACTCACTCACTGACACACACCCACATACACTCAACACACCAACTACACATAACCACACACACTCACATACACTCACACACCCACACACACACACTAGATCACGACTACACACCACTACACCACACACACACACACACACACACACACACCTACACACACACATACACACATTTCTGCCACACATACCCCACCACACATTCACACACACATGCACTCATACCCCACACAAATACCACACACACACTACACTACTACCTGCACATCAGCACACACAGTTTTCTGACACACCACTCGCACACACTTACCTCACACATGCATATCACACACACACACATATATTCACACGTACCCTCAAACACATACCCGCACACACACTCCCGCACACACACTCCCGCACATACACATACCCGCACCCACATACCCGCAAACACACATACCCGCACACACATACCTTCACAAATACAAATCAGCACCCACATACCCGCTCACACATTTTCGCACTCACACACATTCCCGCACACACACAATGACACAATCCTGTGCGCACACATATGACACTCATACACGCACATACATACACACATGCCACACATGCACAATACCCCATACCCTCACACACACCTACACACACATACACACACATGACACACTAATACTATACACACTCACATAACCACACACATACAGACACACATACCGCCAAACACATACCCACACACAATACATAACACACATCACATACCACACACACTCACATACCCACACACAGCCACAATACACATCACCCAGCACCACACACACACACACACACATACACACACACACACATACCATTCACAACATACACAATCACGCACTCACTACCTGCATCACACATTCGCACTCACACACTTCACACTACACCCACTACATCTCACACGTACATATCCGTCACACACAATACCTGCACACACTCATACACATGAACACACACTCACACCGCACACTACATACTGACCCACATACACACACCTGCACACACATACCTACACACATCAGCACCCACATGTCACATACTCACACACATCACACACATACCTGCACACATGCACTGCACACACACTCACATACCTGCACACACTCATACCCATACACCGCACACACACATACAGCACACACATACCCACACAACAACATACCTGCACACATCACATCACATACCCCACACATGCGCACACTCACATACGCACACACACTCACATAACCCACACACATACAGCACACATACATACACATATACACATGCACCACATACTCCCACTACTACACACACACATACCCACACACACACACATACAATAGCCCATACACACACATACACACACTCACACTCACACACTCACCCTGACATCACATACCCTCACTCACACGCACTGCACACCCACTCACACGCACTCACACACACTCCACACTCACACATCACACCACTCATACACGCATACACACGCACACACGCACTCCACACCTCACACGCACTCACACACACCTCACACACTCAGACACACACACTTTACTCACCGCCCACGCGCGCACGCACGCACTCGCGAACTTGCTTAATCGTTCACCATCACTCATACTCATACACTGATACACCCATCCACTCACACACACTCTCATACTCATACGCTCTCACTCGTTCACTTGTACGCTCATACACTCGTACACTCAACCATTCACACACTCACACCCATACACCTCTACAATGATACTCTCATACCCTCGTTTAACATGTACAGGGTGTCCCAACGATAGAGTAAAGTAAGTTTATGCTTAACTAGAATTATTTGTGTAAATATTGTATGGACCATGGGGTAGAGGTAAGAAGTGTGCATTTTTTTAAAATATTGGAAGTTATACAGGGTGTGCCAGAAAAGCAGGACGTGAAAAGTATGATTTTTTAAATAGAACACCCGTATTTGATTTTAGTTTTAATTCTACGTGTCCATACAAACATATTTTGTCATACAAAAGATTGGCTGAAAGTTTTAGTTCTTGAGATATTCGCGTTTAAAGATTATTATGGTCATTTTCGTGGGGTTGATGAATGGGCAATTGTTCCGTTATTTCACAATAAAAAAAATTGATATTTCGTGTGAAAAATGAGTGATATTATACTAACGTTTAGACCGAGTAGTATTTCTAATTTTCTCAACAGGGTGTTTGTTATAACCATTCAAATTTGAAAATTCCAAATTAAAAAAATCAGTTTTTTAATTGCACACCCTATATATTTTATTTCATTTTTTCGGGATTAAAAATCTATCATTTTTGTCAAATATATCCTATATCTATCTTTGATAGTTTTCGAGTAATTTCGATTTTTTCACACTAGCTACTTTATTTTCGATAACATTGCATTGCATGGATCTTGGTAGCCATGGAAAATAATAATTGCGTTACTAAGATACAAAGGTTTCCCACTCGTCAAAATAAACACATATTAAATTTGTCGTTTTCGCATTTAACTTGTTATCAATTCTTGTATCAATTATGGATTATTCGACAAATGAATTAATTGTTGTTCGATTCACGTTTGATTTGGAGGTATCACATATCGTCGCTAATGTTCTAGAACTCACTTGGGGATTTTCTTGAATATTTAATAATATTTCAAGTTCTTTTTCTTCATTAGCTACCCTTTTATTAA
Organism: Vesta saturnalis; assembly: GCA_036346205.1. NCBI lineage: Eukaryota > Metazoa > Arthropoda > Insecta > Coleoptera > Lampyridae > Vesta > Vesta saturnalis. Next base: position 267,057 of record JARFJB010000454.1, on the reverse strand, counting down.
CAACTTTACGTTTGAAGTATTTAACACTACCGCTAGAATCAAATCTATCCATCAAATTTTCCAAGCCAACAGTAGTAGGTATTCGACGTTCAGGATATTTCATTTTGTAGATTCGTTGTGCCAATAAAGGGTTTTTTCAGCCTCGCCCAACACGTATATCATATCAATTAATTCATTTGTCGAATAATCCATAATTGATACAAGAATCGATAACAAGTTAAATGCGAAAACGACAAATTTAATATGTGTTTATTTTGACAAGTAGGAAACCTTTGTATCTTAGTAACGCAATTATTATTTTCCATGGCTACCAAGATCCATGCAATGCAATGTTATCAAAATAAAGTAGCTAGTGTGAAAAATCGAAATTACTCGAAAACTATCAAAGATAGATATAGGATATATTTGACAAAATGATAGATTTTTAATCCCGAATAAAATGAAATAAAATATATAGGGTGTGCAATTAAAAAATTGATTTTTTTAATTTGAGAATTTTCAAATTTGAATGGTTATAACAAACACCCTGTTGAGAAAATTAGAAATACTACTCGGTCTAAACGTTAGTATAATATCACTCATTTTTCACACGAAATATCAATTTTTTTTATTGTGAAATAACGGAACAACTGCCCATTCATCAACCCCACGAAAATGACCATAATAATCTTTAAAAGCGAATATCTCAAGAACTAAAACTTTCAGCCAATCTTTTGTATGACAAAATATGTTTGTATGGACACGTAGAATTAAAAACTAAAATCAAATACGGGGTGTTCTATTTAAAAAAATGATACTTTTTCACGTCCTGCTTTTCTGGCACACCCTGTATAACTTCCAATATTTTAAAAAAATGCACACTTCTTACCTCTACCCCATGGTCCATACAATATTTACACAAATAATTCTAGTTAAGCATAAACTTACTTTACTCTATCGTTGGGACACCCTGTACATAAATGGACTAATTGATAAACTAGAGGATTGTTTGCTCGCTTCCGCCGACGATATTAAAATTTTCCATTATTAATAGTGCTTCTGGCTGTGATTTACTTCAAACTTGTTTAAAGTTTATCAAGGTTTGGTGCCATGTGAATAAGTTGACTCTAAACATAACTAAGTGCCAAGTGGTCTCCTACACTCGCAAAAATGCCCCATGCACCCCCTCTTGTTTCTATTTGATGTATGCTGTGTTTTGATATCCATTTGGGGTTCTACTTCTTTCTATTTAATAATTGTATATATTTTGAAACATTTTAGATATGTGGAAATTATAACGTGGGGATGTATGTGTTTGAACAGATGCAATCCTTCGATCATTAACCTTTTGGATGTATTCCAGTCTCATTTTGAATTACATGTAGAGTATGATTTTCGTGTTCCTCCTCCTATGAACGTCCATCAACCTAGGCTAACATACAATAGTTTATTGTGCATCTTACATTTTTTGTGCAAAACTTTAACCCAGGTAACTATAAAAAAATAACCTTTTTCTAGCAATTAACAATTTGTTTAGATATCCATAGATGAAAGTGAAATTGATGTTGCAAGTACAAGTAAAGCTGAAGAAGAAAACTCAAAACCGCTCCCATGTGATTGTAGTGTAATAATTTACCCATGGAATGCAAAAGATATTGCTAATTCAATGACCACATTGTTTGGCGATATTTTACCTAAATCGGCAGGATTACAAACTCCTTGGTTAAAAGATTTAAACTTTGACAATTTATTACTTGCATTGTTTGCATTGAATACTTTTTTGGCTAGTCAAGTATTCTTAACTATAAGGGACACCTCTGTAGAACGTAATGTAATGCGTTACATTAGAAGAGAATTATGTTCGGAATTATTGTGCTATTATGATTTCGTTAATAACTATTTAAATCATAAACTATCTCCTAAAGGACGGAGAATTGTAGAAGCTGATCATATGGTATCATTGCAAAAATCAAAATTTACTCTTTCAGATAATATCGTTACTCCTATTAAACAGCTCGCCATATTCACTGATGTTACTCAAGTATGCTGTGACAGAAAAGGTAAAATAATACCAGTACAAACAAATGATGATTGCTTTCTCCTCGTGTTGGTTCATTGGTTTCGTCATGTTTGTCGGCTAGTGCATTACTCCAAGTTTGATGAATTTTTGTCACAGTGGCATGCTAAAAGTACATATGTTGCAGATGATACAGCATATGTTAAAAATGTAACTTGCACAATTAGTGACGAAGATGATTAATTGTAAAAATAAATTTTTAAACATTATTTCATTAATTGATTATAATATTGAGTTGGAATCTGTTTAACAACTTATACTGTTATAACTCAATTGTTTTGTGATAGAAAAGGAAATGTAATTCTTATAAAAACAAATTATAATTGGTATTACTCGATTGTGCTGTGTACAATCAAATGCTATTTGTTTTCTAGTTTTATTGGTTTATTCATGTTTATTACTTAGTACATTAGCCTAAGTTTTACTAATTTTTGTTTAAAATGGCATTTCAGAAGTACATACATTGCAGGCAAGCAACCTATGTTAAAAGAACTTGTTTAATTAGTGACATAGAGGATTCTTTGTAAAATTTATATTTAAATAGATTCAATAAATTGTTTATAACACCTAGTTAATTTTTTATGTAGATTATAAATATCTGTATGGTATATAATTGACAATAATATAATATACAGTGCGTTCGTAAAGTAGCGGATAAATCAATTAAAATTTGAAGGAGTTTAGGAAGAAAACACACGGACCCTGGTATTACTCGATTGTGCTGTGTACAATCAAATGCTATTTGTTTTCTAGTTTTATTGGTTCATTCATGTTTATTACTTAGTACATTAGCCTAAGTTTTACTAATTTTTGTTTAAAATGGCATTTCAGAAGTACATACATTGCAGGCAAGCAACCTATGTTAAAAGAACTTGTATAATTAGTGACATAGAGGATTCTTTGTAAAATTTATATTTAAATAGATTCAATAAATTGTTTATAACACCTAGTTAATTTTTTATGTAGATTCTAAATATCTGTATGGTATATAATTGACAATAATATAATATACAGTGCGTTCGTAAAGTAGCGGATAAGTTCAATAAATTTGAAGGAGTTTAGGATGAAAACACACGGACGCTGGTATTACTCGATTGTGCTGTGTACAATCAAATACTATTTGTTTTCTAGTTTTATTGGTTCATTCATGTTTATTACTTAGTACATTAGCCTAAGTTTTACTAATTTTTGTTTAAAATGGCATTTCAGAAGTACATACATTGCAGGCAAGCAACCTATGTTAAAAGAACTTGTATAATTAGTGACATAGGGAAATCTTTGTAAAATTTATATTTAAATAGATTCAATAAATTGTTTATAACACCTAGTTAATTTTTTATGTAGATTCTAAATATCTGTATGGTATATAATTGACAATAATATAATATACAGTGCGTTGGTAAAGTAGCGGATAAATTCAATTAAAATTTGAAGGAGTTTAGGAAGAAAACACACGGACCCGTCCATTTTTATTTTCAATTTAGAATTTTTTTACATAAAAGTGAAATATACAGGGTGTGCCAAGAATAAGATATGACGTCATCAACATTTTTAAATGTCGATTTCCATTTTTTATTGCAAAATTAGAAAGGGTACATATTTTTACCTACGACAAGGTTCTTGTGCTTGATGTTAATACAGGGTGTCCCAAACTTGCGGGCGATACCTCTGATGGAATAGGAAAACAAAATTTTGAAGTGTAGTAGAAAGAACTAAGGCGCATATTTTAAAATTATTTTAGGTTATACAGGGTGTTTCATTTATACAGGGTGAGTTGCATTAAACAACGCAACCACTTCTGATTGAGTGTGCGACCTATCTCCGAAACCAAGCATGCACAAGATTTCAATTCTATCGCATTTGCTTAATTTCCTCATATTTCACAAAATAATGGTAAAGTAGTTACTAGATAAACTCACAATAACAATGCTGTCCCTTATCAAAAAACCAAACACAAGTTGCTAACATCCAATTAATTAAAATAATTTTAACAAAATGTACACTTTAACGTTTTCTTACATTGACAATGAAATTTTTTCAGTTTTAATGTTTATGATAATTTTTATTCAATATTTCCTTTTGTAACCATCGCTCATATTTACTTTGTCGGACGTAAAAAGATGTAGTCTCTCTAATTCTACAATCAAAATTGGGGGTTGATATTTTAAAAAAATGTCGATGACATATCTTTTTCTTGACACACCTCGTATATTTCACTTTTACGTAAAAAAATTCTAAGTTGAAAATAAAAATCGACGGGTCCAAGCGTTTTCTTCCTAAACTCCAATTCGAATTTTAATTGAATTTATCCGCTACTTTACGAACGCACTGTATATACATATCATTCTTCCTACTTGCATCCATAAATTTGGCTAGTTGTTTTTCAAAGGATTTTAAAAACAAACACCTTGTTTGGATGGTTTCGACACAAAAATCTAGTTACGATAGGTAATAAATATCGCGTACTCAATTATTTAAAAACAAAAAGCACATTACAGTGTCACATGATATGAATTACAAGCTAAACAAAAGTTATTTTAAATATTTTGCACATAAAATCTGTCAAGTTTTATAGAAGGTACACTAATTGTTTTGTAATGGTTTACTAAAAAAGTAAATGATTTCGGATTATGCTTTCATCAGATTTGTGCGTCCGTAAATTATTTAAAAGTTGATTTATTGAATCATGATTTAATAAATTAGCATGCCGTAATTCTTAATAAAGTGCAGTTATAGTGCGTTCATAAAACGGAAGTGACATTTTTTCTGTAGGTATATAATAAGCTTTTATAATAGTGGCACAGTGAAACCCATCAGTATTAACACTACGTAACCAGAGGATTACTGGATTTAAAAAAATCTTTAGTGTTTAGCAATTTGTGTAGAGTATATTGTACATCAAGGGATAGAAAGACATAATTTTTCCGTGGTGCAATTTGTTCCCAGATGGCGAAGTTTAAGTGGTACAAGTCACCGAAGGAAAAACGGCACCGTGCTCCAGAGTGTATACCGGGTGTAAGTCAAACTTTTGAACGGGTCGTTAGATTTTGTTCAAGGTTTGATGGGTTATATTAGAACCAGTTTGGGATTTTTTTACATAAAAAAACAATATGACCGACTTCCGGTTTTACAGGAAATGACAAAAGCTGAAAATTTAAATGGAACAACCTGTATATTTTTACAGTTTGGATTCTACGGCTTCAAATACAACCCAGTTCATCTGCCAAATGTCAACCCAAACGCCGTCGTACATTGACAGAGTCGGCTTCAAGAGCATGTTGTGTTAATAAAAATTAGAAAATTAAAAATTACTGCTTTATTTAGAAACTAAGGAAATTACTATGCATATCGTTTTACTAGTACTTGAAAGAACTATTTAATATACAGGGTGGCCCATGTATGTTTCTATTGGAAACAGTGAGTTTTAGTTAAAAAACCTTAATTTTTAAATCTGATCGTTAACATACTTCACACAAATTAATTATTAGGAAAAATAATATTGTGGGTGTAATTGTACTTAAATTATCTATAATTTAGATGACGTCATAATGGTCTAAAATTAAAATGGCGCCTGAGTTGACATTTGACAGATGAAATGTATGTATTTGAAGCCCTAGAATCCAAATATGTAAAAATAATTAGGGTGTTCCATTTAAATTTTCAGATTTTGCGTCATTTCCGGTGTAACCGGAAGTCGACCATATTGTTTTTTTATGTAAAAAATCCCAAACTGGCATTAATATAACCACCAAAATTTGAACAAAATCTAACGACCCGTTCAAAAATTACAGGGGTGGCCCCTAACACCCGGTATACTAGGTATTTTTTAAACTCGTACAAACAGAGCATTATTTGCCTAGGTTATTTTAGTTCTAATTTTGTGGTCATAGAAACACACTTTTACTCTTGCAGTGCAAAAAATAAATTAGAAAAATGAATTGGTAGAAACATACTTCCCGAGTTAACTTTAAAATGCATTTGAATATTAGCAACAATGATATTTCAGCAAAAATGAAATTTCAAGTTATAAAATAAATATAGAAACAACCCATAAAATGTATTCGTATTAACTAAAGTCAATATTGACAGAAATGCTAATTAGAAACAGATTAAGGATAATGATTTGAAAAAAATTGTTAGAATAACATGCTCAAGTGTTGCAATAATAACATTATGTATATTTTAAAATAAGACGCCAAATGGATCGGATAGTTCAGTTGTGATAGAACCAACATATTTTTTGAACAATATGAAAGTAGACGTCAAACTGCACATAAACTATGGATTAGAATATATTTACACCTATATATTTGCAACACCGAAATTGTGTATATTTTGATCTGAGACGCCAAAAAGGTTATTTTGTTATATTTGTGCGAACATGCAACATCGCAAGACGCCATAATGATATTTATAGCAGCACTTTAAACAATCAGAAAAATACGCTGATCTATACACTTGAATAAATACGCCTTGTTCTAGTGGACGTCACATTACGGAGTTACATACGGGCATATATATATATATATATATATATATATATATATATATATATATATATATATATATATATATATATAAAATAATTTTAATATCAGAATCAATTTGTACTACTAACGAATTAAAATAGAACAGACTATAACAGAATACATATAAAAAATATACTAATAGTAACAAAATAATGTAAACCCTAAAGTCATAAAAGGGCTTTAAAATGTCCATCATTGTTTTGTACACATATGTGAGATATAACATATGGCAAACGATACATTTTTGAAATCACAAAAAAATAGTTAATTGATTGAGTCCATAGGGACCTATGATTGCCATTTAAAAAAAGTAAGTGCAAAGAGATGTTAAGGCGTCAGATATGTGTACGAAACAATGGTGGACATTTAGGAATCCTTTTATGACTTTAGGGTTTTAATTATTTTGTTACTAACATATATTTTTTGTACGTATTCTGTTCTATTTTAATTTGTTAGTACTGTTAGTACTACAAATTGATTCTGCTATTATTAAAATTATTTTAAATTGGTTTCGGTTTCATGGCAAATGCTATTTTGCTTAATACATACAAATTGTGATTTTTTATAAATTGTGAGTTAAAGAGAGATAAAAAATACGACTAACCATACATGTTTGAAATTAGAAAAAAATAGTTAATTGAATGACTCCATAGCTACCAATCGTTAAAAAAAGTAAGTTTGGGTCGTAACGTATTAACTCAAAAATAAAAAAAATTCTACCATTTTTTATCATATTTAGTTTAAAAGTATCTATGAAATGCGTTTTTGAAACTTTTTTTATTTTAAATATTACATGAATAATGAACGATTGACGACATTGTTGCATTTACTCATCGGAATTAGATTCCCCACTTAATTATGACCAACTTTGATAATTTAACCGATTCACTAGCTTTTATAATATCAGAGTTATCCACAGAACGTACACACCCACCCACGCACACAAACACATTCAGTCACTCACTCACTCGCACGCTCGCTCGCTCGCACGCACTAACGCACGCACGTCTCACACACGCACGCACCCACTCACACACTCACATAACCACCCATACACACGCACACACTCACACTCTCATTCACACACACACACACCCTCACTCGCACTCGCGCAGCACACTCAAACACACACACACACACATTCACTCACTCACTGACTCGCTCGCTCGCACACACGCACGCACGCACACACACACACACACACACACACACACACTCATTCACACACACCCTCACTCGCACTCGCGCACAGACACATACAAACACACACACACACACACGCTCGCATGTACTCGCGCACACACGCACCCATCCACGCACACACACATTCAGTCACTCTCGCTCACCCGCTCGCTCGCACGCACGCACACGCACACCCACGCACGTACCCAGTCACCCACCCACACACACAGACGCACACGTTCGCTCACACACTCACTCTCACACGCACGCACGCACGTGCGCGCACACACGCACACTCACAAACACACATGCACACGAACATACACACACATACACCCACACAAATACACACACACACACACATTCCTACACGCCCACACACACACCCACATACATACCCGCACGCACACACACACACACACACACACACACACACACACACTCACACATGCACCCACACAAATACCCCCCACACACACATTCCTACACACCACACAAACACACACACACACACACCCACATACACACACACACTCATATACGCACGCACGCACGCACGCACCCACACCCATACACACACACACACACACAACACACCACCCATACACACGCACACACTCTCATTCACACACACCCTCACTCGCATTCGCGCGCACACACGTTCGTACACACACGCTCGCACACACACATTCAGTCACTCTCTCACTGACTCACTCGCACGCACCCGCTCACGCACGCACCCGCTCACGCACCCACCCACGCACACACTCAAGCACGTACACACATTCAATCACTCACTCACTCACGCACGCTCCCACCCACACACAGACGCACTCACGCACGTACCCACACACACGCAAACACTCACCCACACACACGCGCACACACACACACACACTCACACTTTCATTCACACAAACACACCCTCACTCGCACTCGCGCATAGACACACCCACACACACGCTCGCACGTACGCACGCACGCGCCCACCCGCGCACACACATTCAGTCACTTACTCACTCATCCGCTCACTCGCTCGCTCGCACGCAGGCACCCACCCACACACATACGCACACACACAGACGCACGCACTCTAGCACACGCACACACAACCACCCATACACGCGCACACACACACACACACACACTATCATTCACACACACACACACACACACACACACACACAAACCCTCACTCGCACCCGCGCGCCCAAACACACACACACGCTCGCACGCACCCACCCACGAACACACACAGACGCACGCACACAAGCACACACGCACACACAACCACCCATACACACACACACACACACATTCACTCACCCATTCACTCGCACGCACACTCACGCACGCACGCACACACACGCAGGCAACGCACACACACAGACGCACTTGCACGCGCGCACGCACCCACACACGCACGCACACACACACCCACCCACACGCAGACACAGACATACACACGCACACGCTGACTCACACATACATGCCGACCCACAGACACACACACACACACACACACACACACACACACCATGGTATTATGATGCCCGTACGAAACTCCTTAATGTGATGTCCACTAGAACAAGACTTATTCTCTGACATTATGTTCATGTACCTATATGAATCAGTCTTTTTTTCTGATTTCCATAATCGAATCCATATCTTTCCATCTTTATTTTTACTATATACACAATTTTCGTACGTTTGACCAACATTCTGGAAATAGTCTGTTAAAATGCTGCTTTAAATATAATTATGGCGTCTTGTGATATTGCGTGTCCTTTGAATAGAACAAAATAATATTTTTGGCGGCTCTGTTTAAAATGTACACAATGTTGATATTGCAGTCAAATGGGCATCAATATATTTTAATCTATGGTTTGTGTGCAATTATTGTTCAAGAAATATATTGGAACTATCATAACTGAACTATCCGATCCTTTTTGGCGTCTAAATTTAAAATACACATGTTACTATTGAAGCGTTTGAGCATCCAAGTATTTTTATTATGTCCAATCAGGTCGATGTGTTCTTTTTTTTACATGATTAAAGCAACCCCCATTCTTACATAAAACTTTATTTTTGTTTAAGTGAGCGGCTTACCATGAAAGGTTTTGCAAATTTTCTATTTTATCCATTTTTTCAAACCCTTATCTGTTTCAAATTAGTATTTCTCAATATTCATTTTAATTAATACGAAAAGATTTCTATATTTATTTAATGGAATACAATTTCACTTTTGCTGAGACAAAATATTGTTCCTAATATTGAAATGCAACGTTTCTTAAGAATAGTCAATCTAGGTACTACCGATTCAATTTTCCAGTTGATTTTTTACACCCGCAAGAGTAAAAGTATATATCTAGGACTACAAAACAGGGACTAAAATGACGTGGTGAAATATTTTTTTTTTCAAACATCACATAAACGACAACTTATGTGTTTTCATTGACAAGATAAAAGTGTCACATTATCGGATTAAGCAGATTAAATAGCAACTTTGCCTACCTTATGTGCCTAATCCCATAAAATACAAGAATCCAACATTTTAGCGAAATCATTATTAATATTTATTGTAAAAGCACAATTATTTAAAGTTGGGTTTTGAAACAGACCATTTGCTAGCACTTCACCTAAGAGATTATTAATATTTGCTAAATTAAGATTTTCAATGACAGATCTTCGGACAAATTCACTTGTACTGGGTTCACTTTCGGATTGAATTGGATTATTTAGCTGAAGATCTCCTACATTGTCTACAACCAACGTCGCCGAGGCTCTTAAAGAATTGCCTGTGTATTCTTTCGAGTTGGGTAGATTTAAAAATAATGCGACCTCTTTTGCTGCATTACCCAGCTTATGTATGTCCATCACCATTCTTAGCATTTTCCATGTTGATATTAAAAAAAAATCTCCGTTCCTCAAAGTCAGCTGGTCGCAAATTAACGTATTGCCTTCTTCTTCTTTACGTGCCGTCTCCCTTAAGAAGGTTGGCTATCATCATGGCGATTTTTACCCTTGAAATTGCGGATCTGAACAGCTCCACAGAGCTACTGTTGTACCACTGCCTTAGGTTGTTCAACCAGGAGATGCGTCTTCTTCCTATACTTCTTTTACCCTGTATTTTTCCCTGTATAATGGTTTGCAACAGTGTATACCTCTCCCCTCTCATCACGTGGCCCAGATATTGCAATTTTCTGATTTTAATTGTGTTGATTATTTCCTTCTCCTTTCCCATTCTTCTCAATACCTCCTTGTTCGTTGTTCTGCTCACCCAGCTTATTCTGAGGATTCTTCGATATGTCCACATCTCGAATGCTTCTAGCCGGTCAGTGTCGCACTTCTTAAGCGTCCAGGCTTCCATTCCATATAATAGTACTGGAAATACGTAACATTTAAGCATTCTGATTTTAAGATGTAGACTAAGATCTCTTCTGGTTAATGCATTCCTCATTTTACTAAACACCGTTCTAGCCATTCCGATCCTTAATCTTATTTCTGGAGAATAATCATTATTGTTATTTACAATTGTTCCCAAGTACTTGTATTTGCAGACTTTTTCCACTGGCTCCCTTTGATCCATAATGTCTCTCTCTGTTGTTGGTGTTTTGTGATTGTCATGAATTTAGTCTTTTTGGTGTTAAGTGTGAGCCCCCTTTCTTCACTGATCCGTACTACTAGATCTATTAGCCTTTGTAGTTCCTCCAGGGTTTCTGCTATTAGTACTGTGTCATCCGCATATCTGATGTTGTTTATAACCTTCCCATTAACTTTCACTCCCGTTGTTTTCTGATTTACCAGTGCTTCTTGTATTATATCTTCTGAATACAAATTGAAGAGTAAGGGTGAGAGCACACATCCCTGTCTTACTCCGCGTTTTATTTTTATCTCTTCTGAAAGTTCATTTTGTACAGAAACTTTGGCAGTCTGGTTAAAATAGAGATATGTTATTATCCTGATATCATTCCTGTCTATGTTTTTATCTCTCATGAGTTTGATGAGATGATTATGGCGGACTTTGTCGAAAGCTTTATTGTAATCGAGGAAGACTATATATATTGGCTGATTGACGTCCATGAGTCTTTGAGACAGCACATTAAAAGCAAACAACGCCTCTCTAGTACCCATTGCATTTCTGAACCCAAATTGCGTTTCGCTAATATCCTGCTCCACCTTCCTAAAAATTCTTCGATGTATAATTTTAAGAAATATCTTAAGGGTATGGCTCATTAGGCTGATCGTCCGATGATCCTTGCATTCCTTAGCGTTCGATTTTTTTGGCAGTGTAATAAATGTTGATTTGAGCCATTCTCTAGGGATGATTCCGGTGTTATATACAGTGTTGTACAGATCTACCAGTACTGATTTGATCTTCTGCAATTAATTTGATAATTTCTGTTGGTGTTTCGTCAGGTCCTGGAGCTTTATTGTTTTTAGCTGTTTTAATTGCGTACATAACTTCTTCTTTTGTTATGTTTGGGCCTCGTTCCTTATCTGTGTCTCCATCTGTTGATTCTTGTTGCCTCTCATCTTCAAACAGTTCTTCGATGTACTCTTTCCATCTTTCTAGTTTCCCTTTGATGTCTGGAATTATCTTATTGTTTTTGTCCAGTAGAATACTGCTTTTGTTTGATCTTTTAATGCCCGCTAGTTCTTTAATCTTTTTATGGAGATTGAAGTCATCATGTATTGCTTGAAGTTCTTCTATTTCTGCGCATTTTTCTTCGTGCCATTTTTCTTTGGCGTGTCGTATTTTATTCCTAATTTCTTTCTGTATGGTCTTATATGCGCTTTCGTCTCTATTTTTATACGACCTTCTGATTTCCATTAACTGTAATATGTCATCATTCATCCATGATTTTTTCTTGTTCATATCCTTGATTGTTGCTAATAGGTTTGTTGTTGGGGCCATAATTGTAGTTTTAAGAGTTTCCCATTTTGTGTTTACGTCGGAGCTCGGGGTTAAGTCCATTTTACTTAGTTCTTCATTTATTTTTTCTGTGAGTTGTTGTTTTATCATTGGGTCCTTCAGACATGAAATTGGGAACTGCTTTTTGTTGTTTCTGGCTGTTTGTTTCTTGAGTCGGATTTCCATTTTAACTATCACCGGGTTGTGGTCTGACCCGATGTCCGTACCAGGTAGGTTTTGGCCGATTTAATGGTATTTCGATATCTCTTCTTTATCAAAACATAGTCTATCTGATTTCTTCTAATCTTGTTGTCTTTATCAGCCGGCGATTTCCATGTATACAATCGTCTTTCATGCTGCTTGTAGAAGGTGTTTGTGATTGCCATATCCTGTTCTTGGCAGAACTCTGTCAATCTATCTCCTCTTTCGTTCCTTGTTCCCAGTCCAAAATCCCCAATAATGTCATCCACTTTACCTTTTCCTATCTTTGCATTGAAGTCTCCCATAATGACTGTACTATCTCTGTTTTTTGTGATATCTAGAGCTTGTTGGACGTCATGATAAAATTGGTCAATTTCTTCTTCGACTTTGTCAGCCGTGGGAGCATATACTTGAATTATGTTGAGTGTTCTTTGCGCTGTCTTTATTCCTATCATAATTACTCTATCTGATATGGGTGTGAAGCTGGTTACTAAATTTATGAGATTTCTGTGTATAACTATTGCAACTCCATTTCTATGTTGCTGTTCGTTGTTGCCTGAATAGTATATTTTTGATTGTTCAACTATCATTTCACCTTGGTCTGGCCATCTGGTTTCGCTCAGACCCATTATGTTAACTTCAAGCCGTTGCATTTCTTGGAGCACATTGTGAATTTTTCCTCCTTCATACAGGGATCTAACGTTCCACGTACCGATCTTCATTACCTTCCTCTTCCTCGCCTCTTTCAGAACCGTCCCCCCCGGAGATCCGATTGGGGGACTTGAAACTCCGGAACATTTTGTTTTGAAATCAGCCATTTTGATTTTACTAGGGATATTCATAGGGATCTTTAATGCAGTGGTTTCCCGTTGCCTTCTGCATCTCTATGCCGTTGGTCATTTACTGACTCCTCCGCCTTTAGGCAGGATTTCTCCTCCCCAGGACAATAGGGTGCCCTAACTCTTACCAACTCTTCCACCTTAAGCTGTTGGCTGATAAGAGGGGACTGCTTATACCGGCACTCACTCGGTCGACGGAGCCTCGTTAGTTTCTAGCAGGGTGCACCGCGTGCAGGTGAGGTTGTCATTTGGGCCAGCTTTTGCGCTGTCACCCCTTACACCCTATATTTAATTATATACTTTTCTCCCACGATGGTTAATGATTGATGCTTCCCTGTTTTGGTTTCGGGAATTTTTATTGGCAGTAGCGATCTAAGATTTTCAATGTCATTGATTTTCATTTTTTACAGTTCGTGGCATCTGCATGCCCGAGAAACAACAAGTAATAAAAAAACCTGAAAATGAAGGCGATTTAATACACACTGCAAAATAAAGCATGGTAATCTCTACCTTTGCCCCCAGATATTTCTCACCTGGAACATCAAACACGAACTTTGGTTAAAATATTTTCTTTCTTGGGTATATAACCTTTACCTTGTTTCTTTAGAAAAAAAACATAGCTTCAAATATTTCTTTACATCAACATTTTTCTTGAGATTTAGCAATGCTTTTATCATAGAATAATGCGACCATAACTAGGAGCTTTTCATGTTTTTAGCTAAATTTGAAAAATAGGCCAGTAAATCATTTTCGGAATGCACGGCTACTTTTTTCTCTACGCACCATTTCAAAAACCTTTGGTAGGACTTCTCACGGAAGCCACTCGATTTTGATAACAAATTTTTTATTGAGACTTTTGTTGTTTCAAGAACTTCGGGCGGAGTGTATTCTAATTCGGAATCTGACATGACCGTCAGCTTCTTTTTGGAATTGTTTGAAACATTTTCTAAACTTACATAAACGATGACACTAGAGTTTTTTCAATCTAATTTTGTTTTTGTTTACATCGTAACCACGGAAAAATGGTATTAGGTATTACGATTTAGCTTGATCTTAATGTTTCAATTTCTTTGCTAAATGATTGTTTTCTAATTTCTCGTTTTGTTTTGGTATTCGTTTAAAAAAATTGGTAGTCAAACTGCAAACCTTAGCACATAAAGCATAATTTTTGCTCCTAATAATATACTCTATTATTGTTTTTTTATACTAATTTCCGTGGCGTGTATTACTCTTTACTGACATGATTTGACTATGATTCAATGTTATCGATGGGCACTCTTAAGTCTGTTAAATGCTTGGTAAACGGCTGTACGAGTTCAAAAAATAGTATATACACTCTGGAGCAAAGTGCCATTTTTCCCTTGGCGCGTTGTACCGCTTGGGCGTCGCCATCCGGTAACAAATTGCACCACGGGGAAAAATTATCCATTTTCTCTCCCTTTATGTATAATATACTTATTCTATTATCTACAATACCATTATTAAAAAAAAATGCTTTTTTTATTAATGATAACCATATGTAGGTACATATAATAAACATGACCATATTCAATTCTGCAATACGTACATATGGAGACGCACAAGTCTGATGATAATAAATTCCGAAATCAAATGATTATTTAGTAAACCATAAAAAAACAATTAGTGTACCTTAACATATAATACCTGTAACATATTCATTATAACTATAAAACACAGAAGATTTTATACACCAAATATTTAAAATGACTTTTGTTTTAGATTTTTATACATATAATGTGACACTGTAATGTGCTTGTGTAGTAATAAATTACGCAATATCACCTACCACAACTTGATTTTCGTATCCATGCAGTTATTTGGGATGATTTTCCATCGAAATTGGTGCGACACCATCCAAACAAGGTGATGGTTTTAGAAATTCTGTGAAAAAACTAGACTCGAAAAAAAACGTTTTTTTCTTAAACCACACTTCCGAAAACAAGCAGTCAAATATCTAGACTCTTGCATCAAGGACAAAGTTCTTCCTTATCAACACAGTAAAAATTCATTCTGGTCTCTTGCCAAAATCATAAATCAAAACTTTTCCAATGCAGCCTTCTCTTCTATAACGACATAATGAACAGCATCCACCTTTAAAACAAAAGCAGATCTATTTGCAAAGCATTTTTTGCTAATACTATTCTATACGTATACCGTTTCACAATGTTCCTCTACCAACAATACCAACTATACTTCAAAAGATAATGTCAAAACAGTGAGGAAGATCTAAGCCCCATATCGTATTGTTCTCAAAACGCGTGCACTTAAATTAGCGCCCATTCACACTAGTTGTATTTCAAACTACGTACGATAACAGTACTCACCACTTCATTTCAAAATTTGCTAGGATTCAGTTGATACCCAAAAAGCCATCCAAAAGGCTAACTACAGCTTTGTATCTATGTTTTCAATGTAATGACGATGAAGGAGGGCATTAAACTTACCTCACGAAATATCTAGAGAATAACTAGATATTGAATGATAGGCATTATGGCTTCCGACAAGGTAGATCCAAACGGGGTACTTAGCCTCCAGCCTATGGTCTACCCCAAAAACTAATTGCACGAACCGTAGATTTTTTATCCAATCGAAATATCTGTGTCATACTAGATGGACAATTCTTTAACATATTCAAAATCCGGAGTCTTTTAGGGCACGATACCTACATATATATCACACCTACTCTTTTCCACCAGCAATTTAATTCACAGCTATTCAGATGGCATTCAACACTGTCAACCTTTCTAAAGAAATCATTAAACCCCCACTGTATCCGGATGTCCGGAAAACAAAGTCGCTTATCCTGGTTGGTGTCAAATTCGAACAAGATATCCATTAACATAAGCAAATTCCATCTTTGGCATCATCAGTTGCTAAATACTAGGCTTCTCTTCTGGGTTAGGGGATTTTTATTTCCAGCTACTCTGTGTACTTCTTGTACCGTATGAATCAGACTTAACATAGAGCACTGATCACATGTTTTCTTTCGTTTCTATTATCACTATTACCAAGGCTTCTGTTTTTATGAGACGCCCCATAGAAAAATGTTATGAATGTTCGTTATGCCAGTATCGGAGTTTACAGAATAAAAGAAATCAAGGTAAAACAAGCATACAGTTGCTGCCCAAAACGAAAAGCGTTTTCCTAATTTAGATAAAGTACAAATGGTAAAATTATGATATATGGGCTAAACCAACTCACAGTGCTCACTATTTAAGAATTAGTTAAATTTCATTTGTCAGACCAAATTCACATTTTGAGAACAAATTCAATAATTCTTTTACTACATAACAAAGAAGGGCACCCAGTCAACCTTTTGGAGTAGCTATCTCTTGAAGTATGATTTGTGAGAGTTCAACACATTTACTCAATTTCCCTGAGACGCTAGTTTTATCGAATTTACATTGAATGATGTAAACTAGGAAAAGCACAAACCCAAGCTAACCGTCAAGGTTACTCCTGTGACAAAACTATAAAACACATTAAACATTGATTGACGAAAGACGTACCTTTTAAGGCTCACACATACGTCTAACTATAAGCTCCACCTTACATACCAAAACCCCAAAAATTTGAAATCTTAAAGGGATCGAGTCATACATATTATGGAATGTGTTATATTTTCTACATAATCATTCATATTTTTTTAAATTCTATGCATTTGTTTCCGAGAACAACTAATTTTATTATTTTCAGTTTCAGTAAATAAAAGGGTATACGAGTGAACCTACGCCCACCATTCAAAACCCTGGGTGACCAGTCTTACACTTCTCTTCCAGAAGCCTCAGTTTGACGGTGTCGTGGAGCGTAAATTAGAATGCGCGCCACTAGGACGTTGATATAAGGATGGGCGGAAAAACGATACCCGTGAAAAAGGACGTATTGAATAGACATTGATTTTAAAATAAATAACGCGAAAGCTATTGGAATTAAGTTAATGTATTCTTTTTTTTTGGGTATTCTAATACCATATATACCAACTTTATAAAGTTTATACTTTGGAGAAGTACCTACCGGTTTAAGAGCTGATAGTTTTGCTTAATTTCAATTGCTGTTGCAAGGTGTTGTAATTAATTTGTTTACAAAATAGAAAAAAAGTGTCCCATCAAGTGGAAAAACAAAAAAGAGTTACGTGTTTGTGAATCTGAAATTGTGATGAATTCCAACGTATATTAAAGATTATCACTTGTTTCTTTCTATCTCGTGTTCTAACTTTGCCGAGTCCATTTTTCGCCGCGTTCTAATTCCGCAGCCATACCTTGTCTCGACCTTATGTCGCACGTATTCTTTTATCCTTTTATTCTTTTAACGACGGTCTCAGTGTTTCCAGCTGGAGGGTGCTACGAAGAGCAGACAAAGGCCCCACGGTAGAAATAGCTCTGTCAGCAGATGCTCTTTCTGCTGAAAAACTAAAGGAAATCGGCATAGAGTGAGCTACAAGTTTAGTCAAATCCTACTAAGGCCAAAAAGCCTTGCAACAAAAAAATCCACAGAGGGACCCAGTGGCTCTTCAAGGACCCACAACCCTCATGCAGCAGCGCCACAGAGACTACGTCCTGCGAAAGTCGGACCACAGCTCCAACGGAGACAACCAAAGGACAGTGGCAAAACAAATGCCATACAAACCACTTCTCGGAAAAGAAAAACGTCCAAGGGGCGTCACAAACGCCCCAAAAAGGACTCAAAGAGATGACTAATATAAAATGTCAATATATATACAAATATGTATATGTATACAAATAAACCTCCACCATGCAAAAGCAGCCTCGAATGTGCTTAGCAGGAGGTTTATAAAAAACATAATTAATATAGGGCTAATCCAAGGGTCCTAGATATAGAGGACGAATCAGCGGACTCCCAACACATGCATGTAAGCTAACCTTTACTAACCTGCATGATACACCACGACCAGCACTATTGCTCAGTGATCAACTAAATTCTGTTTGCTTTCCAGAGTTCATCACTAAGGCACCCATTGTTGAGGTACCAATGGAGACGGGCAAGAGGAAAATTATAATTACCTCGGCCTATCTCCCGGGAGATACCTCACATCCCCCATCAGAGGAAGTCTAGAGCCTCATCAGCTGGTGAAAAGAAGAAACAAACAATTTATTCTGGGCTGCGATGCCAACGCACACCACTTGGTATGAGGCAGCACCTTGGTATGGGTGCCTTCTAGGATATTTGTCTGCAAACAATGTAAATATTATAAATGGAGGGGATGAACCCACCTTTGTGATAGCGAATAGAAAAGAGGTTTTAAATCTAACCCTATCAAGTCCTTTCATATCACAATCCATTCAAAACTGGTGTGTTGATGACGAGCCCTCAATGTCTGCTCACAGACATATCAGATTCGATATAAAGGGAGCTCCAATGCAACTGAAACATTGTAGAGTTTCAAGGCTGACCGACTGGTGCACCTACAAGGAGCACTTGAAGTCGGAAGTCGAGGGCTGTGAAAAATTCATTAACACTGTAGAGGAACTAGACATAGCCTCATGTCAGTTACAACATGCTGTCACTAACTCTTGTGAAAACAGCTGTCCTGTGAAGTAAAAGGTATCTGGTGGAACAAGAAACTCAGCTGTCTAAGAGCGAAAACAAGACAACTATTCAATGGGGCTAAAAACTCTGGTTGTTGAGACGAGTACAGGAAAGCCCTAACAGAATACAACAATGCGTTAAGAAGGTCAAAAAGGACGATCCTGGAGGCGCATTTGCGAAAGCATAGAGGAACTAACCCCAGCAATGCGTCTACAGAAAGTTCTGGCAAAGGACCACTCAAACTCAATAGGTCTAATAAAGAAGCCTAATGGAGACTACACTGAGAGTCTAGAGGAAAGTATCAAAGTACTTTTAGAGTTCCACTTTCCAGAATCTCAAACCATTAAGGATGAAGAACGTCAGACAAACCAGCTACATGGTATATACTGCCATACACGGGCTGGCAAAAGTCTGTCTGGCAAAATCTTCACTGCAGGAAAAATTACATGGGTAGTTGAGAGCTTTTGACCCTTTAAATCGCCAGGCGGAGACGCTATCTTTTCCACCTTACTACAACAGGGGATTGAAGGACTAACGCCATGCTTACAAAGCATCTTTAGAGCTAGTTACTCACTGGGATATATTCCCCAGGCTTGGAGAGAGGTTAATTTCGAAAACAGGTAGACGTCCTCCGGACGAACCTAAATCGTATAGCCCCATCAGCCTCCTTTATCCTCAAAACTATGGAGAAAATATTGAGTCAATATTTGAGAAGTGAAATCCTGCCAAGACAACCGCTTCATTCGAAGAAATTTGCCAGGCAAATCCACAATAAATGCCCTTACATTGTCTAGTCCAAGACATTGAAAAGACAATCGAGGTAATAGAAGTGGCTGTATGTGCATTTATAGACAACACCTCCTTTGCGTCTATACAGAGAGCCGCGGAACAAAAGGGCATAGACCCTATAAAAATCAAATGGATACAGTCCATGCTCGAGCCGCATAATCACTGCCACAGTAGGAGGAGAATCAATCACAGTATCTGCAGCGAAAGGTTGCCCACAAGGTGGGGTTTCTTCACCTATGCTTTGGTCTCTAGTGGTTGATGATCTACTATACAGGTTGAGTAACTCTGGATTTAATGTCCAGGGTTATGCAGACGACCTAGTGGTCGGTGTAAAGGGCAAGCATGATGGTGTGATAACAAACCTCACACAAAAAGCTCTAAATATGGTAACAGACTGGTGTTCCGCAGAAGGGCTAAAGGCTAACCCAAACAAAACAACCATTGTACCGTTTGCTAAAAGGAGGAAGTTGAACTTACGAGCTCTCACTCTGAGTGGCATAGTGGTCAATTTCTCCAAGGAAGATGCAGATACAAAACATTAAAACTAAAGCCCTAGCGGCAATGTGAACATGCCGCAGGCTCTTTGGTAAGACTAGGGGTCTGAAACCAAAAATGATCTATTGGTCATGCTTAATGGTGGTGAGACCCATGGTCACGTACGCTTCATTAGTGTGGTGGCCCAAAACCGAACAAAAAACCACACAAGACAAACTGCAAAAAGTGCAACGGCTAGGGGTTAGTGAAGCCATGCGTTCAAGCCCCATAGCAGCAATGGAAGCGATGTTTAACCTCCTCCCTCTGCATTTATATGTTCAGAAAGATGCAATGCTAACTGCTCTGCGACTGCAACCGGCAACAAACTTAAATCCAGGAAAATCTGAGTGGTCATACGAGGATACTTAATTCTATTCTGCATTCTCCATGGCCAAACCTACAGATACAATGACAGTGAGATATGATTTTGAACGTCCTTACGATGTGGTAATAAACAGCCGCCAAGTAGCGGGTGCAAACATATCAAGTCTGGAACAAGGATTAATGATCTGGTAAACAGATGAATCTAAAATGAAAGAGGGGGTGGGAGTGGGCCCTAAGTGTAGGATAGCCCAATCCCTGTCAACAGATGTCTGCGAGGTGCAAGGATCTATATAAACTCAGACTGCCCTAAAGGCACTAAAGTCCTTTGCGAGTCGAAAGTTACGTGGGACCGGAAATAATCCCTGAAGCAACTGGCCAAAGGTAATAAAGGTACCTTGAGATGGAGTTCAGGGCATGAAGGGTCGAAGGCAACGAAGTAGCTGATCGCCTTGCCAAAGAAAGGGCCAAAGCTCCCTTTAACGGGGCCGAACCTTTTTGTGGAATACCTAAAAGCCACCTAATGATGGAGGTCAGTAAATGGGCAAAGGAGAGTAAAAAACTCTACTGGAGAAATACTCCAAGCCAAAGACAAGCGAAACGATGTATATCACATTCGCTTAAATTAGCTGAAAAGTTACTCGAACTCCAAAAGTTCGACATAAGGCTAATAACTAGCTTCTTAACAGGTCACTGCCCTCTGAGCTACCATCTCAAAACCCAGGTTGAGAACTGTAGATTTTGCAATATTGCAAAGGAAACTGCAGAGCACATACTATGCGATTGCATAGCCCTATCCTGCACCAGAACCAAATACCTAAAACATGTAGAACTAATGCCAGACGACATAGGTAACACAAATCCCAAAAGAGTTGTTAGCTTTATTAAAAGCCTAGACTTAGAACACAATACATGCAGGGTCATTCACAAAAGACGTTACAGGTCGCAGTGAAGAAAGCCTTCTCAGAGCCTACCGACCCCGTAACAACAATCTACGGTCTAACTTGGCAGTTATTTGAAGTGGCTGGCGTATACAGTATATACAAAGGTAAACTCAAAATGATACAGGAAAAACATAGATTGGAGTATATAATGATATAAGTAGCGTCAAATGTTATCTAGTTAAAGTGACCCCAGAAGCCTATAGACCGTAAATATATAAAACTATTTCAAGTTAAATAAGAACGAATAATACAAAAATAATACAATTTACACATAAATTGATCGTAAAATAAATAACGTGAAAATTAAACTTTTACAAATTTTAACAACTTGCTTAAATCCTCACTTTATCCAGGTGTAGACTGACAACGAGTAGTTGACGTATGTAGAAGTTAGTAATTCCTCATGTATGAGGTGTTTTCTAATTTAGATACCTGTTTAATAGTTAGTACATTACGGTCATTAGTTTACTGTAATTATTGATGGGACAACGTAGTGGAATTAATTTAATGTATGCTTCATTTCTTTGGGTATTCTATAGTATCTATACCAAATTTTTAGGAGTTTATATTTTGGAGTAGTCTACCTACTAATTCAATAGCTGACGGCTTTGGTTAACTTCACTTGGCGGTGAATGGTATTCTAATAAATTTGTTTGCAAAACTGCCCCATTAGGTGGAAGAACAATCAAGAGTTATGTATTTATGAATCTGAAATTTAGATGAATACCTATGAATATTACAGATTATCCGTTTTTCGCCACATTCTACTTTAGCCGCAGCCATATTTTGCCGCGTCCTTACGTCGCACGTGTCCTTTTATCATGTGTCCAAATTTTCACATCCTATTGTCACTCATTTAGAATTCTTTCATGGTGTATCTTACCTTGGCAGTTATTATTTTAGTAATCCTCCGGTTACATAGCGTTAATACTGATGGGTTTCATTGCGTCACACTATTATAAAGAGTAATAGAACTACAGGAAAAGTGTCACTTCCGTTTTATGAACGCACTACAGGTACCCAAGGAAAAACTCATGTCATACTCTTATGGCAAATAACTCTTTGTTTGCTTTGTTAAGAATTACGGCGATTATGGTATGCTAATTGATTAAAATTGGTTTATTAAATCATGGCGATTCAATAAATCAACTGTTAAATAATTTACAGACACAAATCTGATGAAGATATAATCCGAAATCATTTAGTGTGTCTTATTTAACCCAACATGGAAAATATACTACCAACTATAAAACGTCGAAAATTTTATGGGCAAAATATTTAAAATAACTTTTTTTTAGCTTTTTATACATGTAATGCGACACTGTAATTAGGCAATATTACCTATCATAACTTGATTTTTGTATCGATACCATCCAAACAAGATGTTGGTTTCCAATATCCTGTGAAGAAACTAGGCTCGTAAAAAATGAAGCACATGAAACGTCTTTTCTAAACCACACTTCCGAAAACCAGCAGACTGATATTCAGCCAAAACATTACTACTACTTAATCCAGGAATCCTAACCCTTGCATCAAGGGCAAGGTTGTTCCTTATCAACACAGTAGTAAACCATTCTGGTCTCTTGCCAAAACCTTATTCCAATTAACTTTAATTTAACTTCCTCATATGAAGTTACAATCATAATCAATACCTCATTAAGGTTTGCTTAAGATTTAAAGGAAGTTATTGTTGGTAAGTATGCCTTACTTTTTATTAACATTAACAATCATTGTAGATATAAAACGGAAATTATTCAGCTTAGGATTTAAGTTTAAATGCTCAAAGGCATTCCATCATTGTGCAATAATAAATGGTCACTTGTCGCCGTTTTCATATTTGTAAATATACCCATATATTCTGATTAGAACTTAGATTAATTAAAATTCTACCGAGCAAAAGTGATTATTTCACTAATATATCCAAAACGGGAGTAGCGGCGATGAGTTGACTGGCAATTATATGACTCGGCGATTAAATGGCCGCTACGAATCAGTCGCGATGAGATTACAACTTTGACCAAACTTTTCTCAATACATTTACAATGTTTTTTAATTTAATTACATTACTATAAAAGGCAACGCAGGTCTACACTAATTTTGCATAACCTATTACCAAATTAGCAGATGTCTTCTCAATTACAGGTTTGATAAACAAGTCGTTCACGGAAGGCAGATTTCCAACTAAGATGATAGTTGCCAAAATAATTCATTTTATACGAAGAAAGTTAATAGTTAAGTAATTAGAAGTAATCTAATTATATACAAGTTTCTTCACTCTCTGTGTTTTCCAAATTCACATTTGCTTCGATTTCTGAAGGGAATTTATGCAATAAACCGTGAGAGACTTTGTTAAAAGCTGGAACATTATGACAGTAGTCGTTCTTCACCGTCTGGGCAATAAATGCTTTATTAGAGATTGTTCACGCTGGACTCCGTTAATGAACATTATAAGAATCCTCACAGATGGTGTTCCTCAAGGAAACATATGAACGCCGGTTCTATTTACGCTGTATAGGACTTTGTTAGTTATTGCGGTCAAGTTAAAAAAATGATCATCAACATGTCTTGCAACGCAAGTATCCGATAGATAATCTGTATATTCTTATATTATTAACACATTGACTACCATGTGTATCGTTAGGGATACATGCGGCCTGAACACGACCAGACCGCGTGTATCTTTAGCGATACACTTGTATCGATTTGTTTATTTGCTCGGTGTATCTCTGGCGCTCACCTTCCCGTTACTTTACCATTATAATACGACCTTGATGGCGTACACAAATATAGTGCTATAGGGAACTTTTGCCTGAGGGAATCACAGATGGTGATAGTTGTGAAGCCTGCCATTTTCTTTTGGCCGTCAACAAGTTTTCCCTTTTTGCCATAATTTTTATAGCTAGCTCTTTTTTTTTGTTTCATGCGCAATCAAGTGATGTACAGCATTTGCAGGACTACGTCTGGATGTTAATGGAACTGAGTCAATCGAGGTTTGTAACAGGGACAAAACAACACTCTGCTTGAATGATGTGATGCTCATTCTCTCGTTATTCTGTATTTTCATTATACAAAAAAGATGCGTTCACCAGAGCTGTATCCCAAATAACCTCTATTATTAACTTCCTGTACAATTTGTTGCATCTTCTTCGAGCGCTGTTATATGACCCTAACTGGTCGCTAACGTCAACTGGAGACTTGCCGCCATCGTAATGCACTATGCACTTTGGCTTAATCTTTTTAGTGTAACACTTGTTTTTAGTGACAACGGTTTCCGTTCCCAAATGGCATGTGGTTAGCATTAGGACATCTCTTTGATCTTTCCACTTTATAATCGTTATACCTACTGAGTTAGCGATGATTTGACCTTTGGCTAATTTCGCATTTTTGATGTCCTGTGGAATATACTTTCTGTTGATCCGCAAAGTGCCTACTAGATGTGTCTTCCGTCGTAGTAACCCGTACGTTAGTGGAACGGAAGTGTAAAATTATGGACATACAGTGTTCGTCCCTCGTTCAATATTTTCTCGATTAGTGTCAAGGTAACGTTTTCAGAAGCTGACTGCGTCGGGTCTCTAGTAGTAGTATTTTGGCCACATATATTGACCTATTCCACGTATATCCTTGCTGGTTGATAATTAGTACAATTTTATACCATAACGGTCTTTGAGGGGATATATTGCCAAAATTTTAGGCATCCTCTAAAAGGCACCATACTTTCGTCAAAGCAATATTTCTGTCCTGGTGTATAAGTACTTTGAAAATTGGCAGTGAATTTCTGTAATATGTTGTCTAATTTGTGTATCCGATTATGGGGATCCGCTTCATCATTATTGACGAAATGCCAAAGTCGTTAAAGTCACATTGGGGGGCCCTGGTTGGCTCCACTGCCCGCGCATTCTGAGAGGCAACACCCTCATCCTCATAATCAGTCGCATCGTCATCATCGCCATCGTTGGAAGGATCACAATGAGGATCCTGCAAAGAGTTATCCGCATCTTCGTCGCTCATGTCCACGGGCTTATCGTCATCCATATTTTCTTCTAGTTTTATTTTATTGCTAGAGTCTGTACTAAGGGCTCAATAATTTTCATACCTGAAACAAAAAAGGTAATTCATGCAGGGAATCACTAGGAATACACTTGGCGAGGAACGAAAATTTTTCACTACAGGCCTAGTGTATTGTCAGCGATACATCTGTCAAAGTGACAGACGAAACACAAAAGAATCAAAGAAAATCTATCAGACGTTCACAAAAGTACATAATGCAACTATTCTGGACACATACTGCTTTGGCCTATCGCGACCCTTTCCCCGAAAAGGGCATGGCAGTTAATGTGTTAATAGGTGAAAGCACAAACTTAAGCAGCTTATTAAGATGTTTTCCGGCCATCCTTTGCTGTACATCCTCAGTGATTTCAGTACTGTCTGCACCGATTTTGTACACAGGTTCTTCCTTGATTTTAGTTGAACGCTACAAAATATAAATCCACGAACAAGAGGTCAAAAGTTACGCTATCATATTTCAAACTTGGCATCTACTGAAACATGAAATTATTTTGTAACCTCATATTAGTTATCAAATGGAGATTATACTTTGACAAATACGTATATTGTTAAGTTATAGTTTATTAGAGTTAAATCAACATCGGAAGACACCAAGCTGCGCAAAAAAAGTGACGTCAGAGTGTAAAGCTCAATAAAAATATATATGTTTGAAAAAATAAAAGTTTAGGTTATGTTACTTCGCGTTTGTTGTGCAAGAATACAATTTTAGATACAAAATTTTAGAAATAATCATAAAGTAAAATCATATTTTATTGTCATAGTTACAAAATCTAGTTTTTTTAAAATACGTTTGCCAATAACAATTAATCTCCTGATTTTTGGGCAGATTTAAATATTAGCAGAGCATTATTAATAAAGCCCATTTCACCACCTAAAATAATGATAAATAGCAACATATTTACATTATAAAATTAAATAAACATACCAGCATGTACGATTATAAGGCGATTTCCTTTTCAAATAGGAGATTTAAGACCTGCGTTTGTCTCATTTGTCCACGAATATGGTGTCGTATGAGACGAATGTATGTATGTTTCATCTAAAATTTACATAAGATTATGCAGTAGAATGCATAGTTTATAATCGTCAAAACTAACCTGTGTATATAATTGGTCGTCCTGCTTTCCGATAATTAGTGATCGAACGTATATATGCACAATGCAAAGAACGTATTTCATGTCGTTCTCTTATAATCTTACGATGATCATGTTTTTTTTTCCACCTACATAAAACCCAAGATAAGATATGATTCAAAATTAATCAATAAACTTAGCTGAAGCCCATTTTTAAAAGTAAACTTCTAAATGACGTTTTCTTTCCCGAATATCCAATTGTTTAGTCATCTTTAATGAGGTTATAAATTCCTTCGAATATTACAAAATAAAACGTTATTATCCAACTGCTTTTAACCTGAATTGATACTTTTAAACTATTTGTAATTGTTCACACAATCTTGCGAGCATCTTTAGATAACACATGGCGTTTTCTTGCTTGAGGTGCTTGAGCGTTATGAGATGTACTTGCGTCGCACATTATATAAAGAACTAAATTTGATTACATTAATATAACATGAAATTAATAATTAAAGTAACTTACTTATAAATTCAATACAGGCGGCGGATAGTTTTAAAATAAACTGTTTTGTAGAATAAGTAATGAACAAATTTGATACGCCGGAAAAACAAAGAGGTTATAAACAAAAGTTGGCAAACGATCAGCTGGAAAGTAACGTTTTTAGAGCGCACAGTACTAATATCTGTGTCATTTTCCAATCATTACTGCATCTTTATCTAGTTTAAAAATGCGTTTCTGCGCTGGTGTCTTCCGATGTTGATTTTACTCTAGTTACACACGAGCTGAAAAATCTTCACGATAACCGTTACAAGACATTTTTTTGTGAGAACTAGTGTAGTGGTTTACACAAGTAAAAACAGAATTTAAGACTTGATATGTTGATTTCAATGTGAAAAAACTAAACATCACAATTTTGTGTGATTCGACAGTATTTTAGACTCGTTAATACTATACCAAATTTTGTTTTTCTGTAGATTTTGTGTAATATTTCAGCTGTATTGAGGGATCTGCTTTCCTAGCTTTGAAGACCAGAGTAATAGCCTGATTCACGAGTTTCCAATAAGGCACCGTTTGGTAACACAACGCAGGGCGGCTCACTCCGTTTTTAAAATTCAGAAATCAAAGTTAACCTATTCATGTTCCGCGGCACTATTATCGCGGCCGTCATATTAATTTTAAAAATAATGTTTGAAATGTTAAGATACATCGTTAATACTCCATTACCAGCACAGCAGGGAATTATAATGTACTACTGTTCAATTTGAATTATCTAAATTTCCGTGTACATTATAACAACGCATTTTTATAATAAAGTATAAATGAAACCAAATACTGTAAAAAGATAATACCGGAAACTCGACTCGAAAAGTGGCGTCAACGCTACAGTAGCGCCATTCACGGTTCGAGGTGTAATGTAAACCATTCTGTTTTAAATCAGCTGTTAAAGGATACAATCTTTATTCTTTTACAGTACGTATTTCTATCTGTGTTAATATTAATAAAAGTTATTGAGTTATTGAATAATGGTTCGTTGAGGATATGTATGTGCCGTGTATAGTTGCAATAACTATAAACTATAAGAAAATCGGAAATCATTTTATAGGTTTCCCAAAAACAAAGACTTGTAAGTAATAGGTAGATTTATGTTTAGGAAAATTCCATTAAATAGGCACATATTGACAATATATAACCTCTAGTAATTCATTCTTAAAATATAGTGTATGTATTTTAAACTTCTAGATGCAAGCAATGGGTTATTAAATGTAAAAGAGCCGATTTAGACGAAGTTTTAAAGAAGCAAGGACTAGAACATTTAAATAAAAATTATACCATCCGCTCTGATCATTTCCTACCAAAACATTTTCGAAACATAAATTTGCTAAGCCAAGGGTAAGGAGATTTATTTTATTGATACACCGCATTTGATTCACTACATTTTTGTTACAGTATTCTTACTGGTGCAATTCCATCTTTATGTTTGTCAAACACCTGCAAGTAGAGATGAAAATACAAGATAAAAAAGAAAACGTGAGGAAGACAGCTTCGAAAAAGAACCCAAAAGAAATAAAAATCAAGAGGTTCACGTAAATCCTGAAATATTCTCCCCATTTCTTCCCGTTCCCATGGAAGACCAGAAAACTGGTGAAATTAACCAATTACAATTGAAGCATAGGAATTTGTGTAAATTGTTGTCAAAATATAAATTGAAAATAACCAACTTAAAAGGGGAAATAAAACCGGGTATAAATAAAAGTGTCTTAGATTTGTTAAAGATTAAGTCACCAAATTTGAAACCAGCAGAAAAAATAGTTTCCATTGTGTTTGATGAAATGTCTTTAAAATCATTATTATCGTTTAATGCCAATGAAGATATATGTCAAGGTTTTGTAGACTGCGGTCAAGAAACATGTATTAACATTCAAGAAGAAATCAGTGCACCAAAATTATGCAATCAGGGTAGTTATGATAAAAGGCCTGCAGTATGATTTCAAACAAATTTTGGCCTATTTTCTTTCAAAAGATGTTCTTAGTGGGATCAGTTTAAGAATATATTCCTTAATATTGTATTAGAAATTCAGAAGGTAGGCTTTATTCCTAAACCAGTTGTCTGCGATTAAGGATCAAATAATGTGAGGTTGAGAAAGTTATTAGGTGTTACGTGTGAAAAACCATTTATAGAAATTAGCAATCAATAAGTATATTTATTATAATAATATATACTTATTATAATAATAAGTATATTTCTTTTACGATTCTCCACATTTGTTAAAATCATTAAGAAATAATTTACAAAAGTATGACATTAAATATGGTGCAAAAATTTGTGATATCTCGTGGAATTTATTTTCATGTGGCATTTGAGTCTCTACCAGCTGCTTCAACGAATTTTGGAAATGTGTGGTACATTATTTGACATTTTCAATTCTTCCACATGTAGTAGTCCAAAAGAATTTCGAAAACCACTTTGTAACACGTCTCGACGCATGAAAAAGCAGTCTGAAATTATAGAAAGCCTACACCAATTGAAAGTTTTAAATAAACGTAAGAGTAATCCTATTTGCATTACAGGTTGGATGGCCAATATTACTCCGCTAAAATTGTTGTGGAATGAGTTAAGTACTACATGCAAGTGTCAGTTTTTATTATCTCGTAGGCTGACTCAAGATTCAATTGAAAATTTATTCTCCATTATTAGAGGGATTCAATTAATCAAATGCTTTCACCTTCAGATGATAGTAATTGTGATATAGATCTGACACAATTTTTACTTCAGAAAAGGGAAATTATTAGAAAACCTGTAGCTATAACTTTTCCCAAATATAACCATCAGTACGGTGACACTTCAGAAATTGATCCTGCCCAAATGAATGCAGAACATTATGTGTTAGGATGGGCATGTAGTAAATTATTACATGAGGATTGTAAACTAGCTTTATCGTCATATCAGAACGATTATGATATGAAGATAGTTTAAGAATGCTTTTTCCAAATGATAAAGCAAACAAACTCTCTACTAAGATATTGTAGGTAGCACACTACGAAAATTCGATAAATACATTGAAAATATTCCGATTAAAATTGTTGTCGCGATAGCAAAAGATAATTACTAAAAGTTATTATATAATAATTGTTATGTGAGAATAATTTGTATTTCTTTTTTTGGAAGACATATTTGGGTAGGATTTTAACTAAGGGTGGCCCGCAACCAGATGTTTTTAAGTTGCAGGTGCAGGCTCAACTGCATTTATCGAAAGGGCAAGACAAATTGCTAAAGATGTTTATAAATGCGTTTTGGAAAATAAAAATGTCAGTATTATAAAAAAAATTACACCGCGGTCAAAGCAAAATTTGTTCATGGGTTGAAATGTGATATTTTAAATACAGGATTTCTATGGTTGATTGCACATGTTAATTAGAAATAATGTTTCTTTTCATAATTAAAGGCAAAAGCGTTCACACGAAATAGTTTCATTGCTTTTGTTACTTGATATGGAAAATAGGGGGTGATGAAGGAATAAAAACGGTTGTTGTGCTTAGAATAACGGAGTTTTCATTTGAATTTTTAAAGCGTGCGTTAGTAAGATTTGACATCGATTTGGTGTTTGTTTAATTAGATCTTCTTTTCTTCTTTTTTTGTGTTAATCGATAAATCCGAGTATTTAAACATTTGTGCTGGTGATAGCTTAAAAGGATAACCTACATTGATAATGTAAGTAAAAGAAAAGATTTTCCGGTTTGTGAAATTGCACAGAAAAGGCCATTCTACCTACTCATTTAAATTGTTAAAACCAAACTGAAATACTGACTTGCAAAGCTGTTGTTGTCATTGAAATTATGCAGGCACAGAGAAGCTCGCTCTCTTTTTTTTATGTGTTCTATATTGTGGATTAACAATTCTAACCTGTATTTATAGTGACAAAAACACAAACGATCATAGGTATAAAATCAGAAAGCTGATCCTAATGATCTAGTTATCTATATATCTATCCAAACGTCTCTCTTGTTACCGTTATATGCCTATATGTCTATATTTTTGTGTTTTGTTTTATGCCTAAGAAAAATTGAGAGAAGGGATCGCCCGTTTTATTATCTTGCATTTGTAATAATACCTACTAGTCATGTAGGTGAATCAGTGTTTTGCAGGGCTTTGTGTCAGATGTTATACTTTGTCCCAACTGCGCATTTAATGTGTTTGGCCACGAATGGTTTTTCTGTGTACTCACTTATATCATTTATTGTTATTGTCCATGTGTATTCTTAGTTGTGATCGTATCCACAAATTTGTATGTGTAACATACTTGCCCTTTTCCATTTTTATCTACTTAAATAATCTGTAACCTGTTTAATTTTCTGTTGTTAATTTTGTTTTTATGTATGTTGAATTTGTAATATGTATTACTAGGGTGCTTAATGTATTTGGGTGTTAAAAACCACCATGATTGGTTAAACAAAAGGGCCACATGGTCGGGATAACCCTCTTCCCTTTTTTTTTTTTGGTGATTGATTGACTATCTTATTGTGGATACGATCACACTGTTTATGTTTATTGCATTTATGTGTAGTTATTGAAATTGCTTTGCATTTTATTTTGGTGATATTTAAATTTTGTAAGGTACGCCCTTTTAACTTGAGTTAATGATGTCCTTTGTTGTTTTTTTTTGTGTTCTGTTTATGTCCGGTTGTAACACACCCTGTATAATGCTTTATATGTAATTATTTACCTAAAGCAGACAGGAATTGGTTCCAAAAGGGATCCCCTGTTTGTTATTTATTACCTGTATATTTTGCTTTAATTTGAACACCATTGGTAGACATGATTTTATGTTTATTTGTGACTAAACTTCGTTTTATGCAATGTTATAGATTTTGTACGCCTTTAATACCGATAGAGTAGTGTTGATACATATTTAATCCTTTGATTGCGATTTACTTGTGTTATCTGATTTTTGTTTTTTCTTGGTGTGATTATTATTGGAATAAAGGGAGTTTTCTTGGTGATTCTTTTCCTCCCGATGTAAATAGGATGACGAGCGAATCACCAGGTAGCGCAACTCGTTCATCTTAATTGTAGTTTTGTTTCATTTAATTACCTTGCCACCTTATGCAACAAATTAACCTTATCCGACCCTATTTCATGCACATTACACAACGTAGGGTATTTGCGCCCTAGACGATCACTGTTTTTTTTTTAATCAGGTTAGAATTGTGCGAGTTCTAGATCAGATTTGTAAATCAACTCTGATTATTTAATCACGGCCAGAAAGGGAAATTTAAGCTATTAATTGGAGTAAGCCTAGCAGTAGCTGGAGTAGCATTATTCTCAGTGACATCAATTTAAGCAATTAATCATAGCATCTCATCAGTCAAATTAAGATGCATCCTTTAGCTATTGTTTTGTCTCTTGAATTTGCATTAATGCGAACAAGTTCAAATTACACGTTTCATGTTAGGGTACATCTGGGTTACGACAATATGTGGCATTTATAAAGAATATTTTGAAAAAAGTTTGTACGAAAGTGTGCAGGGTATAAAAGCCAAACTTTTGAAATATTACGCGTTGCAAGATATAGTTATAGAAAATTTGTGTACACAATGTTATATGGTTTTAGCAAATATATACTTTGTAGTTTTATTTAAAGCCTTTGTTAATAAAACAAATGATGAAATAACATGTTCTAATAATAAAACAAAAAATGTAAAAGTTAAGAAAACACAAATGTAATCAATTTGTACTATTGGAAATAAATAAATAAATTTCATTTCAATACTACTGAGCAGTTTACACTTCCAGAACATAAGTAATCCTTTACACGAAGTACTAAGAGCATGAAGTTTTCAATAAAGACGAGGAGTAACCTTTTGGATTTGTGATTTACAATATCTTTTTTACTGCAAGCCGTACTGTAATTTATGTAGTCTAGTTATCTAGCATTAACTACAAATACTCAATGTTATAATGCTCACATTCCACTCGATTTGTTTGATTAAATTTGAATGAGTAATATTTGAATTTCTAAAAATTTGCATTGAAATGTATGGAACCCATTGAGGTAGGAACCAATGATGGAACCAGTGTTGGTGTGCACCGCGAACCACTAGATGGCTGTCGCGGCGGTGTCGTCCAATAAATATACACGCTTTTAGTGAAGTTTCCCGTATTATCTTTTTACAGTATTTGATGAAACTTACAACTACATGCAGCTATATCACATAGCTAATTGAGGGCGGTGACTCACTCAGTGCTTTGTTGCCAGAGCTTCGGCCGTCATATAGACGATGACATGAGAATAAACGTATATTTAATATACACAATTCTGTACCCCACAATAAAAGTGTATTAAGTCCATTTTTGAAAAAAAAACGTTTTTTGCTTAAGTTAGGTTAATACTAATTCCTCTTTTAAATGCGATATCGTACTGTTTTACGTTAATAAAGAACGAAGTTAGAAAATTCAAAGCAATATTGTCATATCGTCAGGAATAAAACTGTATTTTTTCTAATTACAGGATCCTGTTTTACTATCTAGTATATTAAGTCCAGTACAGTTCTAAACGTCTTAGAACAAGAAAGTGTTAAGTCTGCTTAGTAAATATTGCGCAGTATGGTAGTGGCAATGTTCAGTCTGTTTTTATGTTTTGTCTTGAAAAAGTTGGCGAAAAATGAGTTTACGGGTAAGCAATTGTAACCTCCAAATTAGGTTCTATAAAATGGTGGTAAAATATTTTGTATGCAAAAATAACCATGTAATTTATGCTCTCTGTCGATGTAAACTATTATTGGTAAAGCATATTTTTTTAGCATTAAGTTATAGGAAAACTAGCGTAATATTAAGTCCACAGGGGCTTAATACTGCTATTTGATATTTTTTAAAAATATTTCTGGACTTAATACTATTTTTTTAGAGGTCAGTGATACTAACGCCTTAAAGAACGTATCCGAGACGGATTAAGATAATGTCGAAAACTTCATTATTGGTGCTATCGAACCGAAGAGTCTGATTTCCAGCACTGACGAGGGTAAGTAAATAAACTTTTTCTTAATTTTTGGAAAATAAAATTTAAATAATGATGATCCGTTTAATTATAACATCTTAGGTAATAACGATGTTCCAGAAAACGACAGCTCTGTTGCGAACATTGATGAGCTTGAAAATAATAATGAATTCAACTCTGAGACCACTGCTGTTCTGGAAATAGAACCGCCTGGAATTACGAAAGGTTGTTACTAATACCTTTTTCGGCTTGAATTTGGTTGTTTAAAAATGGCGAAAACCACTGGTTAGCTGGAATTAGACTATAAAAAAAATGCATCACATATTAAGCGTAGAGGCAATGTTTCACTGCACAAATTTTCAGTCGAAAAGCTTTCATGATATTTTGTATAAATTTACGTTTTTAATTACCCGTTTAATGTTTAAAATTGCTGATGAAAGTTACAGGGCGGAAAAAAAGAACACTTTTTCTCAAACTAATATTATGGCTGCAAGTAGCAATGAAAATCTTTTTGACAATACAGTTATTATATCCGATGTTTAACTATGCCCTTCTACCGATATAGTTGTTCCCAACGTCGAACCCGCTGTTATTACAATAGGTTAGTAATGTTTTGTAAGGTTATTTTGACGCATCGTGTATATGCAGTATTTTGATAATGTAAGGAACGTATTTTGAATAAAAATGAAGTGAGTTTGCACGAAAAAAATTTTTTTTTGTATGTGTAGAATGTAAATCTGTGAAAATAATATGAAAGAATATTTTAATGTTGTAGAAATATTTTCATGTTGAAGGCATTAAATTTGGTTGAAAAATAATGGTTTGGGAAAATCGTTACCAAGACGGCACTGGTAAGACTGCTAGTTTGGCCACTGGTCTTCTAATGCTACTGTGTACAAAACAATCGGATTAAGGAAATGGTTGTAGACGTATGAATGAGTGAGAGTACGATATATATCGATGTTGTATTAATGTGAAGTGGGAATATGTATGCATATTTTTTGTAGAAATTTTGTAATATTGTGCAATAATGGTAAATTTAATGCATGTGCAAGAATGAAGTGGTTAGAATGTGAGGGAGTTCGTTAAATTCAGCGGAAATAGAGATCGCCCATGTGAAATTTTCATAAAAAGTTGAGTTATGCTCTGGATAATGTACAGAGTGAATGTAATTGCAATTAATCGCTTTTTCAGAGGGTTGTAATGAATTTAATAGTAAATTCAAGATGGCTACGTTCTGAATTTCTTTGCGTAGCGGTGGTTCCATTTCAGGGCTTCCACTCGGCAAGGACACGCACTAAATACACGATTGTGGTAGGTGGATGGTAGTTTTGACGCGAGAATGTTTGATAGAGGGTGTATATGCGAGTGCCCAATTGAAGGGATAGATAGTTTGGTCAGAGCTTAAGTAAAGATCGCGCCCGCGGTGGTTTTTGAGGGGACTTAGAATGGTCAGTGTTGGATTTTATTTGTGAAAATTTTAGTTCCAGCAGCATGTGTATAAACGACTGTAATAACCCATAAGGGGATTAAGTCATATATAGACATTGATAAATAAATAATTTAAGTGTGAATTGAAAGGAGATAATAGTGATTTCCTTTCAAGGGATTTAAAAAATATGAAAGCAGATTTAACAATAAAACAGCAAAATATTCAGTTAAGTGTTCAATAAGCGCGTGATCTAATAATAAATATAAAGCCTGAAGTAACCCTTTAAGTAACCGAATTAAAAGTTTGTAAATTTAGTTAGGACATTGGTGATCATCATTGACATTGAATGAAGTGCATGTGTACAATCATTAGTAAAATAAAGCCTTTGTATAAGGGCAACTAATAATTTTAATATTTATGTGAAAACAGTTATTGTGTAAAACGTTTACGTTGATGGGCAAACCTTAAGTAAAGCAAAGGCATTGGCGGATACGACCGTCTTCTGTGTTTTGTACAAGTGTGTGTGCAAATTTAAAAGGATTATTGAAAGTAGATCATGTGGTCTTCACTATACCATGGATAAAGGATTAATTAACATAAATTGCAAGAACTGGTTTTAGGTTTTGTTTAACAGATACAAGTACGATTACATTTTAGGATCATTTTTGCTTGTTGGGTTAACAATTGTTCATTGTAAGTAAAAGGGATAATCGAACTAGCCTAGTGCGGTTTGGGCGTGTAACAGTTTAAAAAAAATAAGATAATAATAGTAAAAAATTGTTATATTTATAACAGTATCTAAAATTGTCCTTTATAACAAACTAACCTTCTGTAAACTTTTAGCAAACCAAAATGACTTAAAATTAAGACCATTCTCGTCCAGTCAACATCTAACGCCCAATGTTTTGGCGTATATTGGAGAAAGCCTTACGAATTTGGAAAAAGGCTATTTTCAAGATTCTGATGACAGTACACCAGATCCGAATTACGAAGAGTGAAGCGACGAAGAAATGGAGATTTGGTGATGAAGAGACAGAAACAAGGTCGAGAAATACTAACAGCTATAACAATGAAGGTCAAATAGAAGAGACCACACCTAAACAAAAAAAAGACGAAGAGAGGAAGCAAACTGGACAATTAATGAAAAAAGCGTAAAGTTACAAGTGGAGAAGAACATACATCGAAAACAAAAATAATACGCGCCAAAGAGTTAGGCAATCCATGCAAAGAGGGATGTTATTTAAAATGCTCCCAAAATATTAATGCAGAAACAAGGCCATCCTTATACTCTATGTTTTGGAATTCGTCAAACGACATAAACCGCAAACGTCAATATGTGGCGTCACATGTTAAATCAGTACTGATTAATCGAAAAAGACCCAGATCGAGTTTGCAAGGTGATGCTAGAAATCACACAAGAGTATACGATTCTGAAGAAAGTCATCAGGGTCTGTAATACATTTTTTAAGCACTGTGTCAATATCGCAGACATTTGTAACAACTTCACTCATAAAAAAGAAATCTGGTGGTATCGTTTCCGCTGATGAGAGGGTTAGATATGACCATCGCATAAGGGTTCCAGATTTAGTAAGAGAAAGCTTACGTGAACATATTGGTCAGTTCCCTATTGAAGAGTCTCACTATTCAAGAGAAAAGAGTAAGAGGAAATATTTAGGCAGTCATCTAAATTTATCTAAAATGTTTAACTTATACCGGTCCCAATGTGATGCGAAAGATTTAGAGGAAAGTGCAATTGCCAAAGAATGGTTATATACAGATATTTTTAGCTCCGAATGTAATTTGTTATTTAAGCCACCGGATAACGATACATTCGATACTTGTGACTCTTTCCTAATTAAAATACGTGATGCCCAAAACGCTGCAGAGAAATCTAACATACAAGAAGAGTACGACAAACACTTATCTGAGGCCTCAAGAAGATACGATTTAAAAAGAAACGATACGGAGTACTCTGTGGAACAAAAAAAAAACACTGTTATGGTTTGCGTTGACTTACAGAAATGTACACCCACCCCTGTACTAACAAATGCTTACAGTTTCTACTCTTTAAGACTATAGACATATAATTACACGGTGTACAATGCCACTAACAAAAAAGTATCCTGCAACCCCGTTTATTTCCCGAAAAAAATCTGAGCAGGGAGATGATTTTTAGATATCTAAAGTGGTTTTTTATAAGTAAGAGCAAATAATAATGTAAATATTATTCCACAAAACCGATTTCGAATGTGGAAATTTTCAAAGCATTAATGTAATCAGATCTGGGCGAAGTAGTGTTTTTCCGGACGAAATGGGCCAAATTTTGTTTCTACTAAAAAATACAAACACCTGCAAAATCTCCTCACATGGATTCCAAAACAGTTCCATAACTACCACAATAATTTGGTTCATACTGATTTGGTAGTCCAGGGTCATGATGATTAAATAATTGGAGGCCGATAATTTTAGTTTAGAAGTTTGTTGTTTAGTAGAAATAAAACTTAATAATATTTTTTTACGTACCTTAATTTTTTTTCAATAAAAATGTATTTTTTTGTGAGATATCTATAATTTGTATTATGTTAAGTCCCAAAAATATGAAACGTAGTTATACTAAGTCCTCTGAAGCAAATTTTTTGTAAATACAAAACTGTAATAAGTCCTTTTTTATTTTTTTCTTAAATTTCTAAAAATTGCTATTCATAAATTATATCACAATGAAAAGATAAGCCAACTACTAATAGTAGAAAAAAATCTAATCAATATTCTTGTTTAAAAACATTTTAAATGCTTCTCCTGAACAATTTACAAAATGTGACGTACACTTTATATATATATATATATATATATATATATATATATATATATATATATATATATATATATATATATATATATATATATATATATATATATTAACAGCATCCAAACGCTGGTTCAGATGGGTGACATCCGTTTCATTCCACAAGATACAGAATTACCTATCAAAAATTATGACATCACTTCGAACAAGGAACGCTACTCTAAACATAGTGGTTTACTAAAAGGGGGATGTAAACGATGCATAATCGTCGGTCCGTTCGGTTGCGGAAAAACAAATGTTATGATTACCTTATTAGAACATCCAAATGGTTTACGATTCGAAAATATATATGTATACTGCAAATCATTATACCAACCGAAATTCCAGTACCTGCGAAATTTAATGGAACCCATAAAAGAAGTTGGGTATTTTGAATACAGTGCAAATAGTGATGTTATGCCCCCTAGTGATTCCCGTAAAAATTCAATAATGATTTTTGATGATGTGTTGTGTCATAAACAAAATGAAATAAGAGATCATTTCTGTTTTGGCAGACATCGAAATAACGATTGTTTCTATCTGTGTCAAACTTATTCTTCAATTCCAAAACAGCTTATACGTGATAATGCAAATTTACTTATTCTATTTCAACAAGATAACACTAATCTTAAGCGTGTGTATGATGATCTCGTTAATGTCGATATGTCATTTGATAGATTTCAAAACTTGTGTTTCTGTTGCTGGCGTGGCAAATTCCGATTTCTTGTGATTGATAAAGTAAGTGACGTTAATGCAGGTCGTTACCGTAAAAGATTTGACTGTTTCATTGCATTATAAATATTGCAGTAGTACTGTATCCGTGCAGTCGTAATGGAGGAGCGCTTAGTACAAGACATTTTACGTGCTCGCAAGAGTGTGCGACAAAGATATGCTAATTTGAAAGAAAACACTGCACTTACAGAACGTGCAATGCAAGCATACTTTAAACCAATTACACAACCATTAAGACAATTGATTACTAAACAAGATGGTTCTCTCATCAAAGCTGAACCCCGTACACCAGAAGTAGGAAAAACTGAACCCATTGCACAGGTAAATGAAATTCATACGCCTAAACGCATTGGATTACATAAGGCTCCACGTACTCTTGTTCCTGACACCATACCACGACCTGTACAGGAAACTGTGATTGCTGATATCACTGACGACGAGGTGGAAATATCTACTTTACAAATTAAAAGCAGAACTGTTAGCTACTGGATGGCAACCCGCCTTTGAAGAGTATCTTAATCAGTATGAAGGATTAGCGAAGTATTATGTCGAAGGTATATTTACAGATATCGAAGACGAATATGACTTGACATATGGTGTACATTTTGTTCCGGAAGCAGAGAAATTTTTTATTGGCGATGCTGAACTAGACTTTATGGGAGAAAATTTTCGTATCGCTCTTCCTGATGGATCATCCGTAGACTATGACGGCACACCGGGATTATATGAACTACTCTTTAAAAAAGTGCCTACGGGATACAACAAACGTGATCTACAGCAATACAATGACATTTTGCGTCGTACAAATGCTGCCCGACGTAATTATAACCCTGATGACCAAATCAGAGGAAATAATAGTAAGAAATACACTGAGATCATTAGACTATTACTGCAACCTAGAAAACGTTCTGCTACTTCATCACTTGCACCTCCATCCACCAGGTCTCGAACAACTTCTATGTCCAAAAGAGGAGGTGGAATGCAACTGCTACGTTACAATAACAAATCTATAGAGTTTTTACCTTGGAATAATCCGAATAAGTTAGTAGATTGGTTAAGGGAATTATTAGGATCAATGTCAGCAGGAAACATTAGCAATCACAACGAAATAATATATATATATATATATATATATATATATATATATATATATATATATATATAAAATTGACGAACTACGTAATGCAAGAGTAATAAAGTAACATCTCTTGTTATAAACCTATT
This sequence comes from Vesta saturnalis, assembly GCA_036346205.1. NCBI lineage: Eukaryota > Metazoa > Arthropoda > Insecta > Coleoptera > Lampyridae > Vesta > Vesta saturnalis. The sequence continues at coordinate 226,317 of JARFJB010000454.1, read as the reverse complement.
ACTATACTCATTTCTTTTCATTGTTACAACGAATATCACTAAAGATAGTACTGCGTGTTCATCAGTAATGCCAATAGATAAATTTGGTGGACACCTTCATCATCAAATGACAATAGATAAATTTGGTAAGCATATTACTCAGAATCACAGTGATGCCACGCACAATGATGACACGAAACCAGGTGATATATATTACGAAACTTATTTTACCCTGCAAGGTTTATTGCATAAGACAGTAGATATTCCATTAGGTGCAGAGTGTACAATAACGCATTGTATGTGGACACCTCACATTCTTTATCTTCAAGTGGATGATCTACGGTATACAACGCCGCTGTATATAATTAATCGAACTATTCGTAAGGAGACTGTGATTCAACCTATAATACCAGAAGGTGTCAATTTACGAAAGAACAATCATTCATCATAGAGATTCTACTAAAATCCAAAGAGAAAAATGAGTAAGCTGATGTTGTTGAAGAACTGCACAAACCAGCAAGGAAAAATGTTCCGCGGCGTTGTGTAGTACTCAAAGGGTTAAATGATCTATTTCTAGCCGATTTAGTGGAAATGGTACCATATGCTCGAGTGAATAAAGGATTTCGATACATTTTAGTGATAATAAATGCTTTCTCTAGATATGCCTGGGCATTCCCCATCAAACGCAATAATGGTAAACTAGTTGCAGATGTAATGGATAAACTTCTGCCTGGTGTGCAAAGAACGCCTACACATATACAAACTGATATGGGAACAGAATTTTATAATGCAGAATTTAAAAAAGTGATGAAAAAGTTCCATATAAATCATTATAGTAGTTATTCCACTTTGAAAAGTAGTATAGTGGAACGTGTAAATCGCACTCTTAAAGCAATAATGTGGAAAACATTCACTATGCAAGGATCCTACAAGTGGTTAGCAATATTACCTCATATTGTTGCCGATTATAATTCCAGAAAGCATAGAACAATAGGATATAAACCGGTAGGTGTAACGAAAAGTAATGTTGCAGATATTTTGAACCATTTAAAATGTCATAAAGTTCTTGATACTAAGACACCTAAATTTCGAGTGGGGGGTTATGTGCGCATTAGCAAATATAGAAGCATATTCTTTAAGGGTTACACACCTAATTGGAGTTACGAAGTCTTCCAAATATCAACAGTGTAACGTTCAAGCCCAATCACCTACACTTTACGCGATGGTCGTGACGAAGAGATTCAAGGCCGGTTCTATTAGCCGGCACTTCAAAGTGTCAAACATCCTGACATTCACCTAGTTGAACGTGTAATCCGACGTCAAGGGAATAAATCTCTCGTTAAGTGGCTGGGTTTTGATTATTTTCACAATTCCTGGATTTCCAACAAAGACATTATATAATACGTTGTGTACGCTTACTTCTATATGTTGTACTAGTATTATGCAATACATATATTTTTTTTATTTTAAATGTTTTATTTATGTTAACATATATACATGTAACACTACATACTACTAAAGCGTTTGACCAACGCACACTGACGGTGCTGATTTTCGAGGATTGGTGAGATTATAGTATCACAGTCTTCTATTCTTTTTTTAAATGGGGTAGAATCTCTAGCTAATCGCTCCCATTCGCCTTTTCGCGCCTGCCTATGCGCCACGTTCCATGCTATTATACAGTGAACTACGTTTTTGGACTCATTAATGCACACCTTCTTCACTTGGCGAGTCGTCGTCTAATGAATCATAATTTGGTAAATTTCGTGTACAAATTGCTCCAAAGATATTTTTTTAAGTTCTTCTACTAATCGATTCATACAACAAATGCACATTACACCATCATCATGCGTTTGCAAGTATTTCTCACAAATACGTATTCCTCCGCCATACTTATTAACTAAATTATCTAAATAGTCATTACTAAACCTACCCATCCCATACACTTTTTCATGTTCAGCATCAAATTCTAATGATTGAAATTGACATATTAGTCTTTGCACTGCACTAGCACAGTCCACAGCTTTAGGCCACGACTCTGCACTATAACACATCCACATATTGACTAACATATATTATATATCCCTGTTCTCTATATGCTCGTTACCCCCCACTTTTTACTTTTCCGCTTCGGCACTTCTACATCAATATTCAGTTTTTCCTTGGCAAATTCAAGAATTTCCATAAAACATACTATATTGGGATCGAATATATCGTGCAATGGTGCTATTAACCTGCCTATGTCCATCTCAGACATTTCCGCTGCTGCACTTATTATTTTATTATAAAATAATGAAAAGTTCATAGTAGGTATTAGATCCAATCGATAACTTATTATCTTAAGAAGTCTCCATAACTGTTCTATAGACTCCCATCCTAAATAGATTTCTGATTCTTCACAATCATTGATGCGAATAACTTTCTTCTTGTTAATAGTTTCATACGATACAGTTTTCGAGCCCGGTAGCCATGTCCTTCCGGTGAGTAGAAATAATTTGTAATTGTTCCCTGATTGTCCATAAGTAAATGCCATTCCTTCTTATCAAACGTCACTCCACTACTCTTAGATCCACCAAGCTTCACGACTGCTTCAAAATTGAATCGAGGTGACAGACCGACACTAACATACTTCGACTTACTTTTGTTTATGTCATACTGCACATTATTAATTAAAATGTCACGACACTCACTTGAATTTGTAATACTGGCAATCTTCGCCTTTCCTACCGTTTGACGTACGATGTTCTCCATTATGTACGATACTGACTTCACATGCATTTCCTCTGTATTTATATCCCACCTTCCGCTCTCTTTTTTTACCTGCAGGGTCAGTGACGTGACCTCGACATTATTAACACGTATTACTGCAACGATCTGGACAGCTTCACTGTTCCAACGCTACCTGTCAATACTGGAGGGTGCACTGCTTCAAGGTTTTCTGTCAATAATTTGGTTGTTAGCTCTCCTTGCTCTTCAATACAAAACCGAGGTCACCTTTTTCTTACACAAAGTTACCTACGCCTCTACAAGGTTCTTTTTGAGTTAAAAAGGAGGGATAACACGTATACTAAAATTGTACAGTTTCTACGATATTCAGTATGTCAGTTACCCGTGTTCAAGACGATTGGAATACACCTGAGGTCTACGAACCATTATCACTACTTAATCTTAGTGCGCGACGAGTATGTAACCTTGTACCTAACTGGGTAAAATTTGAAAAAAAAAGAATTACTACCACCTACTACAACAACAGTGCTTCGAAAACAATATGAAGACCTTGGGCAAGCGAATCTACGAACACGTCTCGGGTAGTAGTTTGAAATATTACTCTCACATAATCGCCCTGTACATTCGCTACCATCTGGTTGGTGGTATGCATTTATGCCATGCATTCTACTCCACGTTGCAACCACGAGATTACCGCGTGGTTGACCACCACACCCATATGGAGAAATGGTTAATTTTTTACCACATATCACATGATGAATACTGGTGATCATCATGTAGAGCACCCCTAACCACGTTACATGATGTATATGACGATGACTAGATAAACGCTTAGTAACGTATCGAACATGATCTGGAGTTCAATCTCCTTCATCACTTGCTGCGGCAGGGTTCAATTCCACATCTCCAGACGACACGGTTGAATGCTTCCTGTGTGGGGTTAGAATAAACCGATGGCAACCATCTGACAATCCGTTACAGGAACATCTCCGATCGGCACCACACTGCACGTATGCTCAGTTACTTGCACCAGGTCCACGCAGATGTAATGAAATGGAAGTGGAAAGAACCTTTTGCACTTGTACTAAATCAAAATGTTTTATTCCTAGAGAAAATCATATTTCTGAATAATACAATTGTACATGTCCTTGTTTATACAGGAAATAAATACATTAATATATCGTTTTCTTTTTTTTGGTTTCTAGAGTGTGTATCAGCTAAGCGTAAAGTAAGGTGAATAGATAGGATGCACAGGTAGCGTTCAGTGCGTGGTCATCACAAATGACCTTGATAATGTATGAGATGACTGACCTTGGTATTGTGTAACCTTTTGGGACCTCGAGGAAGTAGGGCATACGAGTGGCCTTCATGGTGTGTGAACTTGGTGAAGTAGGATACCTTGGGCGTGTGGGGCTTTGTGAAAGTAGGTCAGACACTGCAATTGTGCAACCTTGGTCAGGTGGTAGCCTTGATAAAGTGGTAACCTTGGAAATGTGGGACCTTGGAAATGTGATGTGTTCTAGAAGTCTCCAAACTTACCTACTTATATAAATCAGTATGTCGACCACGACGAGCGATGAACCGGCGCAAGGCAGCTAGAAAGGCTCCCGTGGTGAGTTCTGAACACAATTCTACATGTATAGCCTTAGTGGTCATGCAAACGAACACACATATATAGGCCTTGTAACTTTTAGAACCACGCTACTTGGGCATGGACACCCTAAAAGGGCCCGCGAAATCTACACCGCTGTGCAGAAAACATTTGATTCCCGTTACATGAGCGAAGGGCAAATTTACCCATTAAAGGAGGTGCAAACGGCTTTGGATGACTTTCCCAACATTGAAGACACTTGACAATGATACGGCGGATCAATCGCTTCGACGATATGATCCAACAATAATGAGATAATATTCTGCACCGATTGAATTCCTGCAACGGGCGAAAGAAGTTCAAGTGGGTCAAATATACGAGCTGAATTAGACAAAATAAGTCGTTTTGTGCATTCCGTTGAAAGCGGACAAATAGAAAAGCCGAATGTATCTGCGGGCGGTACCCACTTGAGCCCAAGGATTTTAAGGGATTCATGTTCGTTCACATCGAAGCTAAGAGCGTTCAAAGCAAGGTGCGAATCTGGTAGGTCCGAAAGCAGAAAAACTGGTCATTGTTCGACCACTTTCTCAGTTCAAATCCCCCATAATTGAGAAACGAAATTAGTTGCAATTTTGTACTTAGAGTTTCCTCCTTAGCAGGACAAGAAACAACGATATCATCCACATACATGGAGCTTCGAAGAACCGCGGCGGCTAAAGGAAACTCGTCACCATGTAAATCTGCCAAATGTTGCAGAGTGCGAAGAGCCAAAAAAAGGTGACGCGGAGACACCATATGTAACGGTGTTCAACGAAAATTCCTGAAGAGGTTCTTCAGGTGTGAAACGCCATACAATGCGTTGAAATTTCCTGTGATGCGGGGCTATTAGAATTTGTCGATACATCATTTTAATATCACAGGTAAAACGTATGAATAAAGGCGAAAATTTAATAAGAGCGAAGTGAGATCTTGTTGAAGCTTGGCTCCAACTAGCAAATGCCCGTTAAGCGATAAAAGATCCGGGAGCTTGGTGGACGCATCAAATACGACGCGTAATTTAGTGGTTAAATGATCAGGTCGCAAAACACAGTGATGCGGAATGTAATAAAAGGATGATGAATCGCTGTTATTTTGCGGGGGCATATGACCCAAATCAAGATATTCTTGCATAAAATACTTGTATCTTTCATGGACTTCAGGAGTGTTGAGCAAACGCCTCTCTAAAGAGTGAAATCTCTTAACAGCTAAGCCACGGCTACTTTGAAAAGTAGGGAGACCATTTTTGAACAGTAGGTCGACAACAAATCGACCTGATGCTAAGCGAGTAGTCTTATTAAGAAATATGGATTCACACAATAAATCAGCAGAACTCATATTGTTGCAGTCCATTATATTTTCCACTTCCTACAGTTTTTTGACTTTATCCTCCAACGTCGAGTGCGTGGGATCCGAGGCACAGAAAAATAAAAAGCGGTTGCTTGGGACTGCAGTCGAAGCCTCATGGCACTTACCCAAAAGAACTTAACCAAAAATAGTATTAAATGCCGTAGGCTCGCCCAAACTACCGTTAACTCTTCCATTCAACAAAACTTCAGAAAAAACATCAGATCCCAGGAGTGGAGTCAGTATTGTTGAAGTCGGGGTCAGCCAAGGTCAAACCGGAAATATGGTTCCATGCTATATCGCCAAAATATTGATAGGGTAAGCGCTCGCAAACCTTGTGAATTACAACAGCAGTTAAAGACAATGTTGTACTAGACGATGTTAATGATCGAAGAAGAAGCGATACTTGCCCTTTATCAGTAAAAGACTTTAAGGAACCTACACCCTGAATCCGGACGGAACATTTAGAGGGTTTTAATCCTAACTTCTGAGCGCTTCTAGAGGAGATCAGCGAAATCATGCTGCCTGTATCGATCAGGCAACGCAACTGACGAACATGGCCCCAAGCGTCCTGAACTTCAACTCGTGCAATGGCAAGAAGAACATTACTTCGATTCATAGACAAAGTAGTATTAACAATAGCTACATTATCCTCAGAGGTTGAAGTGGAGGCATTACAATGACGTGGCGTAAGCGAATTTGCGACATGTCTCATCTGTTGAGTATTGCTGCTAGCGGTTGTGAAATTATTATTAGAAGAAGGAAAATGCAAAAGTGTGTGGTGTTTGCTAGAACATTTGTAGCACAATTGCGAACTCTGGCACTTTTTAGTTGTGTCCATGACTTAGACAATTGATGCATGCTGCCTTTGATTTGTTTAATTGGTACCTTTTATTAGGAGCCATGTGAAGAAATTGAGAGCACTTATATACTCAGTGTTCTGAAGAACAAAGAATACTTAATATTTAAGAGCTTTCAAAGCTTCCAAATTCCTTGTGAAAGTCGTTAGTAAGGCGGCGAAGTCGGTGGGACTCTCGGACTTCAGTTTGGGTGCATCAACAATAGCTGACCAATGAGACATGGCAATAACTCTTGGTTTATTAAAACATTTATTCAAGGTGTCAAGAGCTGTTTGATAATTATAACCCTTAACAGGTATGTGTTGAACGACCTGCAAAGCCGAACCTTTTAACGACGAGACAAGAATGGTAAATTTATCAACATCAGGCAACGCTGGATGTTTACCTACGTACGAAATGAAGATCTCCATAAAAGTTGAGAATTTTAGGATATCGCCAGAAAAATGCGGAATATCAATATTTGGCAATGGAAGTCGAGAGGTATAAGCCCACAAACCACTAAGGTTTGTGTATAAGCGTCAAACTGTGCAGCCAAAGTGGGTTTATTGAACTTCGAAAGACGGCTTTTAATTGTAAAAAATCGAAACTATCATCAGCGCCAAGAGTACCGATAATAGTATTATGAGCTTCATAAAAACTCCTTTTACTCGGATATAATTCCGAAGCATATTCCTTAAATAATGGAATAAATTCAGAGTCATCTTGAACGCGCAATGACGCGATTGATCTGCGTCTGACGATAAGATTTATGCCTTTGACGTTTTTCAGCCCTATCGAAAACTAATGCCAAAAAAAAAACAAAAAATTAATTTAAATTTATGTTGTGATTAAAAATGAAAATATAAATTTAAATTAATTTAAATTAATGCGAGACAAACTGAGATAAATTTTGAAAAGAAAAAAAAACTTTTCAAAATGCGGATTTCTTAAAAACAGGATAAGTTTGGCAAATATAAATGTATAGACGTTCAAAAAATAATTTGTAAGTTTAAATTACAGTAAAGAAAACTTAATTATGAAAATAAAATAAGTTTACGATCGCAGAGCACCTGCTTAAAAATATAAGTAATAAATTTTAAACTTGCAGAAAAACAACCGTAAATACGAACTTCAAATAGTTCAAATCAAATTACCAATTGAAAAGACTTGATCGCAAACGAAAACACATGTGCGGACACACCTTAATGTTTATAGGTATGCAGCTCGTACTTATTTAAATAGATACTTTTTGAATAGCAATAAAACTGTGCCGCTGTTTACCTGGAGATAAGAAATAAAATAATTTTATATTACTATTTTTATATGTATACAAATTAAATTGAATAGTTATTATATTAAATGAAACTATTATATATGAATTTAATACGAAAATTAAATGTTTTAAAATTAATTTATAAGAATGAACAAATAGAATTATATTTGAATTGTTTTAAAATGCTCTGCCAACAATCCGGCTCGAAGGACCAGAAATATTGCATGAATTCCTGTATATTTTTTTTTGTTTGAGAATTCCCAAGATGTTTGCTCGGTGGAGAGATTAATAGAGGAGTGGCGGCAGATAAATATGAAATAAAACGTGAGCCTTAAAGTCTTACCCTTTTATATGACATCCAGACAGGTACGTTGTTCGAGGCAATCTACTTTGTCGCGTCCACAACCAAATTGATGTGAAATTAGATCGCTACCCCAAACTCCTTCGATGGCCAAGAACTAAATGCTGTGACCCACAAGTGCTTTAGGTTATCTAGACAGCCTATTTTCCCATGACCCAAACTAGATTTGTGTATAGATATACTTTGGGCAACATTCGGGAACAAGTGCTAACCAACACTCATACAACCCGGTAGCCAGAGATTCTATTTTACCGTCTACCCTTGAAATTTGGTGTATGAATATAGATTTTGGGTAAGATTCTTATGTTTCACCGTTGCTCTCTTCTAATTTTGGAAATGCTGTATAAGGCCCAAATTCGGCCTCATCTGGAATATAATTCTCACCTTTGGGTTAGTGCTCCCCAATACGCTCTCGATATCGTTGATCGTATTCAAAAGAGAGCGATTAGGCTTATAAATGACCCGTCCTTAACTTCTCACATACAGTCCCTTGAGCATAGAAGGATGGTTTCAGTTCTTTCTTTGTATTATCGTTATTACAACGGCTATTGTGCTGGTGAATTACATTCTTTGATACCATTTCCGGCTATCTTTGCGAGAAACACTCGGTTCGCTCATTCACATCATCAGTATGCAGTACAAATCTCCACTTGTCGTACCAAACGGGCGCAATCCACATTTTTCTACACGGCTTCTAAACTCTGGAATGATCTCCCTAGTTCCTGTTTTCCTCTCACTTATGATATGAGAAAATTTAAGGTAGCTGTTCATAGGCATCTATTGGCAATTCATTATCCCTCTATCCATCCTCCTAAGTGTTCCTGAGTGCTTTAGCACGATAGGCCTTATTTAGCCTGTTCAGGTCCACAATCATAAAAAAAAAAAAAAATGCTGTTGTACTTTGCACAACTAGATTACATAGTTTATCATAACTGTGCACACATCTCACCTATACTTAAGTTTAAATTGTTTTACTCGTTTTTTGACGCATTGCTGTAGTACATAGTCAAGCTGTGCACTATGGAAGGAATTATATTTTACGTTTATAGAAGCGACTTAACGGGAAACCCAAGTTGGACATGTCCTGATTTTCTGAAAGGATTGGAGGTATAATTTGATTTTCTGACCAAGTACGTAAAATTTTACATTGGCGTTTCTAGCTTAATGTAGCAAACGTATTGCATAAAACTGCATTTTGGTATCTTAAGCCTTTTAGGAGTAATTAGAAGTTGGGGGTATTGGGACATGCGCAGTCGTATCATTAGAATTGCAAAGTTCAATTTTTGATATCAATTGTAATTGTCAAAAAGCGTTTCTCTAACCTCGGTTTTTCGCGCTTTTCGAGTTTACTATTAGTAGAAGTGAAATATGAGTAGTTGCATAGTGCCTTTTTGTGACAGCAAAAAATTCAAAGAAAATTTACAATTTTTCAAGTGAGGTCACGAATAATTATATAATTACAACTATTTTCCTTCTTGCACACACGGCGGCTTATGTTTACACAGTACAGTATATACTAGTGTGCAATTCCTAATACTCCCATGCGCAGTTTCAATTCGGATCATACATGGTTTCAAGGATTGTTTATCTAGTTATTAAGTAAGATATCTATGGCACGACCTGATACACACTGTATAGAAATTACATACACTTACAATTCTGGGTGGTTTCTTAATACCAAAAATGTCACTTTATTTCTACTTTCCTCGAGAACTTCTCTGATGGGTGGTGGACAGCTGTTAAAAGAACATTTAAGGTCTTCTAAATCTGTTTTGAATCCCTTATGAACTTGTGAAGTAGGTACATAAGATGTTTTGCTGTTGTTGACAAAATTACACTGAAACCAGTAACCCCAGCTTTGGAAGTAAACAAAAAGATCAGATTGAATTAAAAATGTGAGATACATAAAATCCCTTAAAAAGTTAATCCCGTCCACTTTGATAACATGGCAATTTGATCCCGACAGTCTGCTAATCTATTCTGTAATGTGAAGCTATTGTAATTTACAAACAACCTAGCAATTTTAACAGACAATGAGAAGATATCCACTTAAGTAGGTTTTAGAATAAGGTTCATAAGGAAAGGTAAAATAATGTTCCTATGCCTTCAAGTAATTTAATAATTTATCTAATGTTACCATCAATGCAATACATTGGTTTTATAGAATACTTATAAAATAGAATTTATAATTGATTTATTGTTTCTATTCATGCAATAATCATGCCCATTATACTGACTTTACATTAAGAAAAATTAAATATGCTTCTGTTTCTTTTTGGCTTGTTTAGAGTTTACATTATCATATTCATTATAATAGGCTAGATTATAAAACGCTGATGCTACAACCTGGTAATGGTTCACTTGCTGGTGATACTTTAAAAAAAAATTCAAATAAGTTATTAAATAACTTATATACGTATTTAATATTTAATGTTTCCTTTGCTTGCTTATCAAGTTAGAAACAATTTCTATTATTATAAATTAATATGTGTTAGTATCTTAATTAAACCTTAAAAAACTGTAACAAAATGAAGCGAAACTCAATTTTGTAATATAGTGAAATTACATTACTTCAGTTACATGGCGACCGTTTCGTTATTGTTCAACTCTTAAATTACGAATTTTAATATTGGCAACAACGCCGGATGCTCTATTAGTTGTCGACCACGTATAAAGGACGCCTCATAGTAAGCTACGTGAAATCTAAATATACTGTATGGACGTTCAGTAATAGCAATATGGTGTGAGAAATTTTGTTTCTTACCAAATTTTCTCTACATACCAAGATTCATGTCTTTTAGAGTATACTTTTATTTATTTTTTTCTATCATATTTAAAAGAAGGACGCTGTAAGGTGGTTCTTTCAGAAGACGCTCTAAAGACAGTGAGGTATATATATATATATATATATATATATATATATATATATATATATATATATATATATATATATCATATAATTATATTAACTTACTCGGGTACTCTGTCAATTAAATAGGCCGTTTTAAATAAAAAACAAATCTTCTTTTTATAATGCCAATATTTCGCAACACTTTGGTTCCTTTATCAAGGATTTAGAATTAAATTATAGTTAAAAATCACAAACAAAAAAGTATATGAACTTACACATAAGTGAAGTTATAAACAAAGAAAACTTACAACTGACATAACAAGTTATGTCAGACAACGTAAATTACGATAATGAGTATCATATATCTCAATTACAAACTAGATCTAAACACTTAACAGAATTAATAACAAATAATTTTTATGCCTAATAGATAATATTAAATTCAATATCTAAGAAAGTCAATTAAAAGTATTGTTTAAATATAAATATTACGTCGGAAATTTATTATAAAAGTTTAAAAAATAATTATAACTAATATTTAAATTTGCTGTCAGTTTTAAAATTCATTGAATTGTTATTACGAATATAACACATTTCTAAAAACGTTCTTCGTTTGAGATTGCTGTCTTTAGCTAAAATTTTAGTGTTTTCATAATTTAACTTATGGTCCAATTCATTAATGTTAACTGCTAATGCACAATATTTAGGTTTCAACTTAAAATAACTTTTGTGCTGGGTTAACCAACGTTTTAGTTTTTGTGATGTATGTCCAATATAACACTTACAGCAATCACCACAAGGTATCTTGTATATAACATTATGTTGTTAACATGAAGGCGTAATATCTTTAAAGATATTAAAAAGAGTTAGTGATGTATCAAAATTAAGTTTGGCTAATTTAACAGGTACATTTTGTATAAATTTAGGCAACTGTAGTGTCAATCTATCTATGTAAGGGAGTTTTCATAGAGTAAGACCTATGAGAGTTTTTTATAAAGTTTCTCCAACATTGGTATTTTTTGGTCGTTGATATATGAGTAAGTTAATATAATTATATTATAATTTCGGTCGGAACAAGAGTATATATATATATATATATATATATATATATATATATATATATATATATATATATATGTATATAGACATTTTACGATACGACTTCGTTTATGAGACGTTAGACACAATTAGTTGGCTTCAATGGTTATTGCGGTAATTTTGTTAAAACCTTCCTTTATACTAAAATTTAAAAAAAATCACGTTTATTTGATATGGATCATGCCGAATTTTTACGCAGAGCTAGAAAAAGGATTAAGGAAGTCAAAAGAAAAGCAAGACCAGGTGAAACACTCTTATTTTAACTATAAAAAGTAATATAACCTACAAAACATAAAACTTACTATTTTCAATGTGTGCTTTTGGTTAGTTGATATATACTTTTAGAATTATGCACCAAAGAGTCTTGGTCTTCCCAAGGATATAATCAATTTTTTGAAAAGTTTTTTGAATTCACCGATAACTGTGACCGGATTGATGCTGTACAAACACCTGTAAAAGATTTTGTTGCTAAGTACGAGGAACCTTATAAACCAGTTGTAATCACAAATGCCCAATTAAATTGGAAAGCACATCAAAAATGGACATTACAAAAATTAGCAAAGAAATATCGAAATCAAAAATTCAAATGTGGTGAAGATAATGAAGGGTACAGTGTAAAACTAAAAATGAAATATTATGTATATTACATGCTTAGAACTAGAGATGATAGCCCATTGTATATTTTTGATAGCAATTTCGGAGAAGTATTATTATATAATTAAAATTTTCAATCATTTAATTGTACTTTTTAGCATAGACGTCGTAAGAAACTTTTAGAAGATTATGAAGTGCCATTATATTTTCGCGATGACTTGTTTAAGTATGCTGGTGAAAGACGAAGACCACCTTATCGTTGGTTTGTTATGGGACCTGCTCGATCAGGAACTGGGATACATATTGATCCATTAGGAACAAGTGCCTGGAATGCTCTCGTAACTGGACATAAACGGTATGTATTAATGTTATAAGTGACACTATTTAATTATTAACACTAATTACAAAATGCATTAATGTTCTGTAAATAACATGTATTCTTTTTCTGAACATTAAAATCAACATGTTTAACTTGTGATTTGGTAGAATACTTTAACTTGTAACTTCCTCAACTACATGTTATGAACCGAATCGGAACACATGTAGTTAGTCATTTGCTTAGTTCAAATCGGTGCTATGTTGATGTACAGTAAATATGAATATTTTTCAAACATACTTTATTATTACTACGTTAGATATAAATTTTAAACTAAGCTTGCTTTGGATGTGACAGTATAGTTTGTAAAATGAATCGCTTTCAGTTTCAGTTAGTGTTTATATGTACACTATTCTAACAGATGCCATTTGAGGTAGAACATAGTGATTAACCAGTTTACGGTATCGTGGGCAGTCATTACGTTTGCCTTCAAATGATATGTTCTGAAATTAAAAGGCTATGTATCTGACAAATAGTGTAATATAAACACTAATCCGAAACTAAAATTGGTGGTAATAGTTTAAAGCTAATACATCTAAAAAAGTACTTGACATTAATAAATGATAAAAATATCTGAATATTTTGTAAACTTAATTCCATAACTATATTGAGTGTGGAAGAACACAGGACTGGGGTTGAGATGATTTAAATCAGTTGATTAAAATCATGATTTTAATCAGCATGATTTTTTTAAATAAGAATTATGATTAATTTAGTTTAGAAAAGGGTGCTCAATCTTGTACACTTAAATATGTTATTTATTATGATAATCGAAAAGAAATTCAGCATTTAGTTGCTTTTTACAAAAATAAAACTATAAAAAAATGTTTTTAACACAAAAAAGAGAACTATATTTAAAAAAAAACCTAAATATTGCTGAACATCTATAATGTAAGTGTTATAATGCTTAAATAGAAATACTAGTTTAGCTGCTTTGTCACCGCCAAGTCTGTTTCTTATATCTGAATGTATGAATCCATAGGAAGAAAACATCCTCTCGATATCACCAGAGGGTGCACAGGCACACAAAACAGAAATCACTATAGGTAGCACATGCTTAATTTCTGGAACATCTTCTTGGGATCTCCACTACTGTACTGCTGTTACATTTTTTATTATTTCATCCGAAAACATAGTTTTGTGAAAAGGGTTTGACTTGGCTTCCAACTTAATTAGTAATGGTAATAATCCTGTGTCTGCAAAATATTGGGAAAAAATATCTAAAGCATCTATCTTTTCTTCAGCTAGTAATGGATATTCTTTGTTTATATTTATTGTAGGATCTAATATATATGTGGCAAAAAGTGAATGGGGGTTAGAGCTTGAACATATCTTTTATTAAATATTTGATACTGACACAAGCTTCTTTCTTCTACAAAACTGCCAAGTGTCAAAAATAGCCATTAATTTTTTCCATCTGTAAACTGCTCGAGATAAAAATGCACCTTTTTGTTGTATTACGTCAAGTCCTATAGAATTTGGTTTTAGCAACACTAGAAAATCTTCAGCCATCCTTTTAATATAAATATCTGAAACTTTTTTAAAAATCATAGATCAATTTCTTCTTTATGCTCTTCACATATTAATAACAATTTTGGCACATTCATTTACATAGATCTCAAGACAATCTGAAAGTGTATTCCATCCAACATCTTAAGGTAAGACCAATTTCTTGCTCCCTTTTTCTTGATACCAAGCATTTGGCAAATGGGTATTTCTGAAATATTTCACAATTTGTACTATATGTTCTTTTACCTGCGATGCTTCTAAATCTTTGGAGAGCAAACTAAGCAAGTGCGTCGAACGGCCATATGTAATTATAGGATAACTGAACGATCCGGAAATGTTTTTCTTCATACTGACATGTTGGCTGCATTATCTGTCACGATACTGGTAACTTTACAGTTATATTCATTTTTACACTTATTTATTGAGTTAATAGCCAATTCAGCAAGATAGTCAGCTGTATGGGGATGACCGAATGTATCTATGGTTTCCAAAAGAACACTGGTTCCATCCTCGGCTATCAAAATGACACAGATTATCGGCTAATTATGTACATTAGACCATCCATCTAGGAACAGGCAAACAGACTGTCCAGAAAACTTCTTAAAACATTTAGATTTTTCTTCCTCAAATATTTCATTCAGGAGCGTTGACGATAACTGAAATCTAGATGGAAGAACATAACTGGGTCTTAGCATTTTTCTGGCTTTTGGAATTTGATTATTTTCTATCGCTCTAAAACTGCAATTTGTTGCGTAAACGGCTTTGGTCCAATTCTTTCTTGTTTTCTTGTCCAGTTCGCACAACAAAAGAACCCAAATGACCGCTACTTCCACTATTTTCACTTTCACCTACACTTCTCACAGTTCTCGCTTCTCTGTTTCTTTTGCAACTGCATAATTTCATTCTGGCTAGTTCCAGGCTGTGACTGACAATCACCATGAAGAGTTTCAACATCAATGATATCACTAGTTTTACTCTCACAGTGACCTTTTAGTCTGTCCACTAGACCTTGCAATTCTTTACCACACTTTTTACATACTGCTCTGCAACCTAGTTTGCCAACCCCTTTCTTTTTTACCAAATGTTGCCAAATACTAAACTCCTTTCTGCCCGGGCTTGTCATAACTCCTAATGTCTTGCTAGATTAGCCACAGAACCAAAAATATTACTAATAACTAGAATAAGTGCGTGTTATTTATATAGCTGAGCGTTTTCTGCCAGTTTTTACAAATTTCAACAATTCCCCAAACTCGCAAAACTGCGGGGACTAAATTTTTACGTTAAGACTTGTCCAGTTTTGCTTCCTATCTGTACTATTCCTGCCTGCTAGTGTTGCAAAGTTTAATAAATAGATTTTATTGAACGAGTAGAAACTTATATTAAATATGTTACGCGCGTTTAAACGATCATCAAATAAAAGTTTGTGATATTCTTAAATATGTGCTAATAAGACTAAGAGAAGTATAAAATCTCAAAAATAGTGATGTATAAAGGTATTTAGTTACGTAAATGATAGTTTTTATTACAAGTGAAACTCTATCCTAAACTATTAAATGCTTAAAAATAAAAACACATTTTCATTGTTGTATAATCAATAGAAATAATATGTATGACCCCACACGCAGTATTTCAGTAAATAAAAAGCTGACCTAAATTTGTAAGATGGGTGTAGAAAAGACTTCTGCTAAATTAAATATAATGTAACTATTTGAATCATCACAATTTCAAGAGTAAAGAATAAAGATTAATCTAATTTAATAATTTATATTCTGAATAAAAATACACCAGCACAATGAATGAATGCTGTTTGTTTACCTTATCTGTTTGTTTATTGAAGTTCTAGTACTTTTATAGTGGGTTTAATACTCCCATTGTATAACTTGAAAAATTGACATTAAAAGGTTTTGATGGTTAAACGTGAACTTACAACATTCTACCTGTGCAAGGACGTTTAACGGTGTAACTGTAAACGTTTAATCACTACACTAATAAATATGTAAAAATATTTAAACTTATGTATTAGGAACATATTTACGGAATACCGATTAATAAACTTAATTCAGTTTTAAAACTTCACTAGTAAGTATAATGTATCAATCAGGGTTGATAAAAATCGTGATTTTTAAAAAAAATAAAAAATCAATGATTTTAAAAAAAAATTTTTTTTTTTTGGCTAGTTCTTATTAATATATTATTTTCAAATAATTCTGTTTATGTTTTGTTTTGTTAAGCAAATAAATATTTGCAGGCAGTAGGGTTGCAGCGATTAAACGTTTAGAGTTACACGTTTAAACGTTCTTGCATAGGTAAAATGTTGTCAAAACCTTTTAATGTCAGCAATTTTTCAAAAGCCATATAATAGGAGTATTAAAGCCACTATAAAACTACTAGAATTGCAACAAGATAAGGTATCAAACAGCATTCGTTCATTGTGCTGATGCATTTTTATTCAGAATATATTCTTTACTCTTGAAATTGTGATGATTCAAATAGTTATATTATATTTAATTTAGCTATTTAGCAGAAGTCTATCTATACCCACCTTACAAATTTCGGTCAGCTTTTTTATTTACTGCATTACTGCATGTGGGGTCATAAATTTTATTTCTATTGATTATACAACAATGAAAATGTGTTTTTATTTTTAAGCATTTAGTAGTTTAGGATAGCGTTTCACGTGTAATAAAAACTATCATTTACGTAACTAAATACTTTTATACATCACCATTTTTGTAGATTTTATGCTTCTTTTAGTCTTATTAGCAGATATTTAAGAATCTCACAAATTTTTATTTGATGGTCGTTTTAACGCGGTTAACATGTTTAATATAAGTTTCTACTCGTTTAATAAAATCTATTTATTAAACTTTGAAACCCTAGCAGGCAGGAATAGTATAGATAGGAAGCAAAACTCCACAAGTCTTAACGTGAAAATCTTGTTCACGCAGTTTTGCGAGTTTGGGGAATTGTTGAAACTTGTGAAAACTGGCAGAAAACGCTAAGCTATGTAAACGACACGCACTTATTCTAGTTATTAGTAATATTTTTGGTTCTGTGGGTAATCTAGCAAGACATTTGGAGTTACGACAAGCCGGGCAGAAAGGAATTTGGTATTTGGCAACATTTGTTAAAAAAGAAAGGGGTTTTCAAACTACGTTGCAGAGCAGTGTGTAAAAAGTGTGGTAAAAAATTGCAAGGTCTAGTGGACAGACTAAAAAGTCACTGGGAAATCTGTGAAAGTAAAACTAGTGATATCATTGATGTTGAAACTCTTCATGGTGATTGTCAGTCACAGCCTGGAACTAGCCAGAGTGAAATTATCCAGTTGCAAAAGAAATAGGGAAGCGAGAACTGTGAAAATGGAAGTGTAGGTGAAAGTGAAAGTAGTGGAAGTAGCGGGCATTTGGGTTCTTTTGTTGTGCGAACTGGACAAGAATAGAAGAAAGAATTGGACAGACAAATAGCCAAAGCCGTTTACGCAACAAATTGCAGTTTTAGAACGATAGAAAATAAGCAAATTCGAAAAGCCAGAGAAATGCTAAGACCCAGTTACTTTCCTCCATCTAGATTTCAGTTACTGTCAACGCTCCGGAATGAAATATTTGAGGAAGAAAAATCTAATTGTTTTAAAAAGTTTTCTGGACAGTCTGTTTGCATGTTCCTAGATGGATGGTCTAATGTACATAATGAGCCGATAATCTGTGTCGTTTTGATAGCAGAGGATGGAACCAGTGTTCTTTTGGAAACCATAGATACATTTGGTCATCCCCATACAGCTGACTATCTTGCTGAATTGGCTATTAACTCAATAAATCAGTGTAAAAATGAATATAAACATTTCCGAGTCGTTCAGTTATCCTATAATTACATATGGTCGTTCGGCGCACTTGCTTAGTTTGCTCTCCGAAGATTTAGAAGCATCACAGGTAAAAGAACATATAGTACAAATTGTGAAATATTTCAGAAATACCCATTTGCCAAATGCTTGGTATCAAGAAAAAGGGAGCAAGAAATTGGTCTTACCTCAAGATGTTGGATGGAATACACTTTCAGATTGTCTTGAGATCTATGTAAATGAATGACCGAAATTGTTATTAATATGTGAAGAGCATAAAGAAGAAATTGATCTATGATTTTTAAAAAAGTTTCAGATATTTATATTAAAAGGATGGCTGAAGATTTTCTAGTGTTGCTAAAACCAATTTCTATAGGACTTGACGTAATACAACAAAAAGGTGCATTTTTATCTCGAGCAGTTTATACATGGAAAAAGTTAATGGCCATTTTTGACACCGACAGTTTTGTAGAAGAAAGAAGCTTGCGTCAGCATCAAATATTTAATAAAAGATATGTTCAAGCTCTAACCCCCTTTCACTTTTTGGCATATATGTTGCCTACAATAAATGTAAACAAAGAATATCCATTACTAGCTGAAGAAAAGAGAGATGCTTTAGATATTGTTTCCCAATATTTTGCAGACACAGGATTATTACCATTACTATTTAAGTTGGAAGCCAAGTCAAACCCTTTTCACAAAACTATGTTTTCGGATGAAATAATAAAAAATGTAACAGCAGTACAGTAGTGGAGATCCCAAGAAGATGTTCCAGAAATTAAGCATGTGCTGCCTATAGTGATTTTTGTTTTGTGTGCCTGTGCATCCTCTGCTGATATCGTGAGGATAATTTCATGGATTCATACAGTCAGATATAAGAAACAGACTTGGCGGTGACAAAGTAGCTAAACTAGTATTTCTATTTAAGCATTATAACACTTACATTATAGACGTTCAGCAATATTTAGTTTTTTTTTTAAATATAGTTCTCTTTTTTGTATTAAAAATATTTTTTAATAGTTTTATTTTTATAAAAAGCAGCTGAATGCTGCATTTCTTTTCGATTATTATAATAAATAATAAATATTACTACATAAAAATGCATCAAGGTTTTTTTTACACTACACACACACCACTATGTATATATGATCGTTTTTTTTTGCACATTGAGATAAGCTTGAACCCAAATGTTTGTAATTGAGTTTAAAATACTAATGAAATATGGGGTAAAATTATGTGTACCTTTTGGCAGTACATTTTACCCAAAAAATAGTCTACTGATTTAATTATGTACGCCAGTAGTAATATTATTAAATTGATGTTAATTTTGTTTAAAGATGGTGCCTCTTTCCAACTCACACTCCCAAAGAGTTGCTAAAAGTAACTGCTGCTGTAGGAGGAAAACAACGTGACGAAGCTATTACATGGTTTAAATCAATTTATCCTCGTACCAAAGAGCTTTCTTGGCCAAATGACTGTAAGCCGATTGAAATATTACAAAAACCTGGAGAGACTGTATTTGTACCAGGTGGATGGTGGCATGTTGTTCTAAATTTAGATGCAACAGTTGCAGTTACCCAAAATTTCTGTAGCCGTGTTAATTTTCCTATTGTATGGCACAAAACAGCACGGGGTCGTCCTAAATTATCAAGAAGATGGCTTTATGTACTAAAACGAAAAGATCGAGCGTTAGCTCAGATAGCCGATAAAGTTAATATTGAACAACCTACTTATATGGCTTCAGATAGTTCAAGTGATTCTTCTTCAAGCTCTAGCTCAGAAAATTCTGATACCGATGATGAAGACAGTGGAAAGGAATCATTAATTCTTAAAAAGAAGAGGAAGCGGTCTGATTATGCCGCAATGAAATCAAGGCGAGATGTAAGTATTGATATTTGTAACTTTCAATTGTGATCATTTATTTAACCTTGACTAATTTGCATGTATAAACATATCATGTTTTATGTTGATTGTGAATCAGGTCATTACCAAATAATTGTTAACATGTTTTTTTCCATAAGCTGTTTAGGAATTTAATCTTGTTGAATTTGATATTCTGTAGGTTTAAGTAGATTTTTTTACTTCATGCATGGAACACGTTTGACATGTAAGGTATCCAGATTTAGGGCTGCTTCTTGTACTACTTTCATTGAGTGTAGGAGTTACAAAATATACTCTTGTTTGCACTCTGATTTATATAAAAAGTAAAAAGACAAGCGCAAGTAAACAATACATTAAGTATTAATCATATGGAATGTTCAGACATGATTGAAGAAATCATTTATAAGATCCCATCAGAGATTATTTCTAAATTTAGCTTAATATTGTAATGAGTTGCCAACATAAGTGATATGGAACGTCATTCGTTCATAATGTTTTACTATATTATGTGTAAAATGGATGTTTCAAAAACACAGTGTTGTTCTAACACATGCATTTGGGTTAGAAGTTAGTGTGCATTGAATTTTTCTTACCACGGGCGGTGAACTAAGAATCTAGGTTATAGGAGTTTTATTTTGAGTTGCCTACGATATAAAACAATAGCGCAAGGCATGTTTTACTTATTTTACATGCATACAGAATTGAATATTACATACTTTATTAAAAGGAAAGCGTTCATTTATACGAACACATATATAATGGTGATTAATAGAGAAAGACTCACATTTGAAAATCGTGTATGTGAAAATAACTAATTAATAATTATAATTAACTTCTTCCTAGCGCTATAGAACATGTATCACTGTTGTAATCGGATTTCTATTACATATAGTTGTAAATATATGAAATTTCCATGGACCTGAAGTTATTAGTTTTTTATTATAAACTTATATTTTGGAAATAATAAGTCATTCTCCCTTTGTTTGTAATTGTTCGGTAATTTCTTAATTATGCGAAAATATCTTACCTAACCGTAAATGGAAATGTGGTTAATAGGGAAAAGATTGAATGTGATTTCAATAATGTTATGAGGAATTGAATTCTGCTAAGACCTGATATTTAATTTTAGACTGTTACGTATAGTTGAATCAGTACAAGGATGAGTGGCGGAAGTTATAAAGATCAGTACGCTTACATTAACGAAAATAATTGACAGCAAGAAAACCAATCTTCCATTACCGAACTCTCGAGAAATTTCGTCAGATGTATAAAACAGACGATATATCTGAAGATCTGCAACATACAATACGGGATATAGTTTATTCGAAATATGCTGAGAAGGAAATGGTTACATTAGAAAGGAATTGCTAGTAGCATCTCGGCCTACTATAGGTAACATTGAATAATATTGGTTTCGAATTCAAAAAAGGTAATCGGCGAGCGCTTTGTGAAATAACGAATGTTGCAGCCGCAAGGGTGTAGTTTAAAAAAAATGTGAATAATATGACGTCGTCGTCGCCTCTACCGCTTGTATTCCTAGATGAAATGTAGATGTTTGCTAGAGAGTCACGAAAAAGGCCTTGGCAAGCCGGTACACCAAAAAGTTTAAAGAATTCGAATTATATTATTATAATACCTAGTTTTATTGAGAATAGCAGCTTAAATATGAGCGGCGAACTCAAAATCGTACGATTATCACGATATGAACGCGACAAGTTCTGAAAGGTGGTTAAAAAATCTGCTATTACCAAACCTATAGTAGTCATCTGTAATTGTTATGGAGAACGTTGTTTACCATTTATGTATAGTAGAAAAAATGCCATCTTCTTCATGGAAAAAGAAGAGCCACAAAAGTAATTAAAAATAAAAATATTCTGTTTTTCAAGACGGATTTGAAGAAGAGAAGGGGAAAAAGTATAAGAGATAGAATTGATTTTATTTTTTATATGATTCTGTACACCTTTGTACCCATTTTAACACAAGGATTTTTTTTAGCAAAAAAATATTTTTTGGGGAATTTAAAAAAATATATTAATAATTACATAAATTTTTAAAATATTATTTATTGTTAAAAAACTTCGCATAAACATTTTTTCAAAAGCCTGTGTTAAGTTGTACAGTTTAATACCCTCTACAAAATAAAAAAAATTATTATTTTATCATCACTGGTTACTGAGAAAAGTACCTTATTCACAAAAAACCAATGTTTATCAAAAGCCATTTTTATTGAAACAAGCAGTAACCATGGAGACTATAACTACCTCAATGCATTCCTGTCCCATAGGAAGGGTTGTCTGGATCTTGTGCTGCTTCATAATCATCTTCTAATCTTCTATTTGCCAGACTGGACTTCTGACGACATTTCTTTTCTATTTCTTCTAGCGCTTTGTTTCCTTTTTTTATTCGTAGAATGTCCGTGTCTTCTAGTACTTTTACGCAATTTACTCCAGGTACTATTCCCAATTTCTCCAGAACTTCACATCTGGCTACATTTCCCTTGTTGAAGCATGCAATAGCCTCATAAAATCCTAATTCTAAAGTTTTTAGCATTACGAAAGTAAGTTTAGGGATGCGTGACCATATCATATTGTTCAGGGATTCGCTTGGGTTTTGGGTACCTCCGTGCAAACATCTCTTCAACAGTTCAGGGTCACTAAGGTCTTTGAAAAAAGGTTTGATTGATCCATGACAACCGGTGGAAGATGAAAGTGATCTTCATGTTTGTATTCTTCTTTATTTATTGTTGCCTTTTGGTCTGTGGATCTTTAGGGCACAGCCTGTGCGCTGGTTCAGATGATACTAAATGGTAATATAAAGCCCATACTACCTGTTTCATTTTGGATAGGCTATCAACATTTCGCCCCATAGCCAGTCCATAATAAGTAGATTTCAGGATTCTCAATCGCGTATCCATTCTCTTTTGCACATGGCCCACACATTCCAGTTTTTCAATATTGAAGTCTGGACCATATGGTTTTAAACTTGCAATGGTGGCAATTGCTTTGTCTCCATCACCAAGATATTAATCATATTTCACATTTTGGAGTTTTTGAGAACACTGGAAAATATTTACCAACCCTGATACTTCCATGCCTCCACTAGTTCCTAGGTAATTAGCAGTACAGTTTTATTCATAAACTTTATCAAGCCTTTTTTTTACATCTGCAGAACTTACTTAGGATTGCCGCATCAATTACCTTTCCTGTTCTTACACTGATTGCCGAAATCACGCCATTCTGTGAAGAGTGTTTAGTTTTTTGCCATGTACCATCCAATGCGATTGTTAGATTCTGCCCCGTATTTTCTGTGTCTTCATTTTCTTTTTTTTTCTAGGGCTACAGCTTCTTCATCAGCTTCCTTCATGCTTTTTAATCCTATCTCTTTGGTCACATTGCGCAAAAGTTTATTATATGGTTTGAATTCAGTAGGACATGCCATATTCATACTTCCGCAAAATACTTTTGCAGCCTGTTCTCCTAAGCCAACGCAGCGAAAAGCATACTTTAGCCTAACATTTATTTCTGCCTTTCCTGAAACCAACACTTTACTGTTTGTGTCAGATACACAAAGGCCACAAGCGTTACACTTTACTACGATTTTGGTACTTAGGCCTAATCGATCAAAGCAAGAATTGATATTGAGCCCTTGCACTGAGCACACACAACAATGTCACTGATCAAATTTTGTAAAGATTGTAGATTTACAATGTCATAAGTACTAGTCTCCCTTGTAACTATTGTATTCTGTCAAACAACCACTAATTTTCCTACTAGATAAACTTTCCTTGGCAGGCTTTGCAGAAGTTTCAGTATTCGTACCACTTGGTTGCCCTACCCTATCTTCACTGTCTGTAGCTAAATACACAAATTTAGGCTTTCCTACATTTTTACGCCTTTTGAATACTCTGTTCGCAAATCTAGGCATTATAATAATTCAATAATCAAACCTTTAATACACAAATAACAACCTTCTTGCAACAAAACACGAAACAAATATTATTCTATTGTACATAACCACAAAATATAATGTAAGCAAAGAAAAGAAAGCAGTAAACAGTAAACATATGACATACAGGGATGCCAACACTGCCAACTATAGCAAAAGAATAAATTATTTGTACTTTACCAGTACTATGTAAAGTATATAATATGTAATCAGTACTATATAAAGCGCTTGGTGTCTTGTACTGTTCACCTCGCCGCTACTCTTATAAGTTATAAACGTTTTGCAAAATCGGATTGCATTGTTTAACAAAAATATTTATAAAAAAAAAACTACTCAATGGATTTTTATGTAACTTTAGTCTTATGATTCTGATGTTGCAGTATTTAAATGTGGGAACAGTCGTTGCATAATGTGATGTTAAAACTGGAAAAAACTACAATGAATATACTGAAAAAATAATGCCTGAGTATCGGTCTCGAGAAAAGGTGCTAGATATCACGGTAAAACTATTAATAATTTCGAGGAATGAAGGAAATTCAGACGACAGTGATGCTAAAGATGATGAATAATTGTATACCTGTCTTGCATTAACAATTTCTTTGTCTTGTTTTTTATTTACTAAATAATTAGTTAATTTTATATAATGTTAGTTGTTACTATTTGTAAACGTTTGTAGATACTTATTGTTTTAATAATGTTCCCAATTTCTTAGTTTATGTACATATGTAAAATAAGCCTACATATTTATAGAAAAAAATAAAGTAATTAGACTTTCTAATTCTTTATCAGGATTTTTCTCACTAAATCAGGATTCATTTCATCTAACAGTTATTAGAAACTAGATATACCTACTAATTATATTTTAATTATATTATTGAAATCACATTATATTCTCTCTTTATTAATCACATTTGCATATGCAGTTTGTTAAAATATTTTTGCATAATTAAGAAATTACCAAATTATTGCAAAGGAGGAATGACTATTGTGCTTTCCAACATATAAGTTTATAATATTAACTAATTGTGTAATTACTTTAATTACTATCTATAGTGGTCTATGAGAATATGTACTCATATATAATACGAAAACGATTACGATAGATAAAGACGCACATAGGCGACAGGAAGACCTTAATTATAATTATTAATCACCTATTCTCACACATATGATTGAAATTACTTTAAGGTCTTTCTCTATTAATCACTGTTACATGTGAGTTTGTTTAAATTTACGCTTTCCTTTTAATGATGTATGTATTGTGCAGTTCTGTATGTACCTAAAAATAAATAAAACGTGTAGAGTCATTACTTTACGCTGTATGTACCGCTCCACACATTCCTTACCCTATTGTCTCCTTTTAATGCAAGTATTTCAAATTAAAACGCCTATAACGTATCGCGCTATTGCGCTCTGCTTAGTTCACCACCCGCGGTCCGAAAAACTGAGTTCACATTTACCTTCTAACCTAAATGCGACAAAGATTATAACCTCACGAGCAGTATTAATGTAAGCGCCAAAAAATTTACGTAAAGTATGATAAAAGAAATTTATTATAGACCAGTTGTGTCAAATTTACGATCAGAGTAAAGAGTTTAATCACCTCACTTCAAACGTTTATAAAAAAAAATCTCTAAGAAATTTTATCTGAATCACAATTTATTTATTTGTAAGTATACACAATTTCATAATTTTTAGTGAATTTTAGTATAGCAAAATATGTTAGAGAAACGACAATCTTCAAGAATTATTAAACAAACTATGAACTGGAATGCAATAATTTTTTAAGTATGTAACAACGTACAACTTTGATAAGATGTTAATGGAGGATTGATCTTTTTATGTTAAATAATAACTGTGTAGTAAATGTAGGCTGGTTAATTTATATACGTTTCGATGTATTTCAAACATTGTTACAGCATCAGATAAATAAAAACTAACAAAAATTCAATCATTTAAACCATTTAAAAAAAATTTAAGGAGAGGAGAAAAGTATATATTCTGAAGAATGAAATGGGAACAACAGTGCAGTGTTCAGGGAATGGAGTTGAAGTGCTGCTAAGGTCGATCGACATTGTGCTGCAAGGCACCATTCTTACAGTGGGCTATAGTATCTTTTTGTAAAAAAGATTCAACTAACTTTGTTTCATTACCACCTTTAGAACCCGCCTATTGTGCACGAGAGGATGCAGATAGAACTGATGTAGGTTGGCAATTCTGTCCGGTGTTGTCAAGCATTTCTGACATTAAACATTTGAAATAACTTAAATTGTATTATTGTGATAAAATAAACATAACCCCTGAAGCTGAGATTTGACAATTGTCAAACTGTTATTTTTTACTATCTGACAACATCGGCATCCTCTGGCAGTTTAATAATAGTGACGTAACTGCTCTGACTCGTGAAAATTAAGGACCAATAAAATGACAAAACAATCGATGGTGTGATTTTCTGTTTTTGAGATTATTAGTTTTAAATACGGTCCTGATATTTTGAAAATTGATTTTGAAAGGGTTTTTTTCTTATAAATTCAGCAATGTATCACGTTTTGACCCCTTTATGTACCATCATCATGAAATTTTTGAATACAGACCTGCATTTTCAAAAAAGACGAATTGGAACATATTCGAGAGTAAGATGGCCTGCGCGATCCCCCGATATAACACTTCTTGACTTTTTTCTCTGGGGATATGTCAAAAATTATATTTACCGACACAATACTTACTTTAATTTACACTAAACTCAAAAAGCATTAATAGTTTTTCCTTTTACAGCCGATTTGTTTGTTGATATTAACTTCTAATGTTAAGAAACTTTATTATGATAAGTGTAATAATCATACGGGAAATTTACTGCATCAACTTCTTGAAAATGCAGATCTGCATTCAAAAATTTCGTGTTGATGGTTCATAAATGGTTCAAAACGCCATCAGACCATCAGACGTGATACATTGCGGAATTTGTAATAAAAAAATCTTCCAAAATCAATTTTCAAAATATCAGGACCGTATTAAAAAAAATAAGTTGATGATGGCTATTAAAATAGGAAACGACCGATTGAAAAACATTTATAATAACGCCAGAAAAAAAAATTTTTTTTCAAATATCTCAAAAACAACAAATCACACCATCGATTTTTTGGGTCATTTTATTGGTCCCCTAATTACACAACTTTTATCCCATTTAACCGGAGATGTATCTATTGCCATTTCCGAGATCCCCATAATGGGCACAGTGTATATATATATATATATATATATATATATATATATATATATATATATATATATATAAATAAATTGTTTTTTAATGAACGCACAGAAGTTCAGTTTAATAATCATTAATTGTATTTTATTTTAAAATTAATGGAATAGCAAAGTGGAGGTCGTGGGTTCAAGTCCCACTCGAGTTAAATCTTTTACTGTATGTACTTTAAAAATTAATTTTAAAATAAAATATAATTAATCATTATTAAACTGAACTTCTGTGCGTTCATTAAAATACAATTTTTATAGTTATCTATTAGTGTTGCATACCGCAACTAAAAATTAACACGTGTTGTCATGTGCGAAACCTTAGCGAATTGCGGGCTCACATGACATTCACAAAAAGTTGACTGTGATCCTTCATTGTGTATAAAAATTATAATACATCGCAACTAGGGAAGTACATACAGTTTAAGTTTGAATCGATTGTGACTTGCCTCCTCGATAGCTCAGATGGAAGAGCCGCACTCTAGCAAAGTGGAGGTCGTGGGTTCAAGTCCACTCGAGTTAATCTTTTACTGTATGTACTTTAAAAGTTCATTTTAAAATAAAATACAATTAATGATTATATATATATATATATATATATATATATATATATATATATATTGTTTCTTCTTTCGGCTCCTCTCGTGTGGTATCGTTGTTGATGTTCTGATAAGAACTCCATTTAACATTGCGATGTTTCGGTAAAATAGTCATTTGTTTATCCGGTTCAAATTTCCAAGTTAATTTTTACGGCAACCTTGTACACTTGGGAGCACTCTGAGCCCTACTTCTGATACTTCACTCCAATTTCCTGCCTTACATATCATGAAAACTGCAGCAAAAATATGTATGTAATTTAATCAAATTTATAAAACGCCCCAGCGTGAGGAGAAGAATTTCAAGTAGTATTTGACATTTGAAGTAAAGCAAACCAGCATACTTTGATTGGACTAGCCTGATCGTTATTTTTTTCTTTATTTAAATTCAACATCTGCCTCCATCAGCAAAAGTACCTGATCAACAAACTAATTAAAGCAACTAAGCAGAAGTGATTGACCTCTTGGTCACTAATCCAGCAAACCGCAAGTTGATGAATTCCTAGAAATCTAAAAACTATAACCAAAGCTCACTAACTTGGGCCAATGGATATGTTCGGGGGAAATGAATCTTCTTCCAACGGACCAATTTTATACAGAATCGAGGTCTCGGTTCCACCTGGTTTTCGTTTAGAAAAAACTCCAAGCAATACCCAGTATTTAGAAGTAAACACCGAAATAATTAGTAATAACTAATATCACAATTAATTTAACCAATCCCTCAGGGTAAACTAATAGATTTTGATGAAAGCGAACTCTTCTCGATACGTTCACGCAAAGAGGATGGATATAAAAATTAACCAAGGACTTACCTTTCAAAAATTCATGTAAAAGTCATCATTCCTACAGTAGGTCGTTAATTAGCAACCAGCAATGACTACGGTCAACATCTCGAGAGAAATATTTTTTGTCAATTAGTCTAAAGGTGCTTAACGATAAGGGCGGAGGCGGAATCGCTAAACATATTTCAAAATACACATTTTGATGATACCTAATTCAATTGGATTTTCACACTTACCTTCCAAATGGATCTTCCGAAGAAATACGAATATTAATTCAAAGTCAAGGTCTGGCTACAGCTATCTATGATAGTTTTCTATACATAGAAGGAAGGCTTAATAAAGATAAAAAGGAAGATGAAGCAAAATCTTGCAATTTAGCCAATAATTTCCCCAGCTTCCTTTTTGAAAAAAATTGTTATCAATTGTAATAATGTAGGATTATCGTCAAGTAATTGTCAACGTGCGCCAAGAGTTGATTTTAATTCGATCTAGAAGCGATACAAACTGCTAGTATGGTGAAGCTGATGCAACAATAACGTTAAATAAAGTGCCCCACATAACACTTAGTGATGCTGCAAAACTTAAGATGTTTGAGGAAATCAATAAGAATGCCATTAATACTGCTTCGTTACGTGAATGGGAAATATACGAATTATCTACATTAAGACAGCCAACTTCGAACCTACGGCCAATAAAAACATCCACACAGTTAGAAAAACCACGATGGGTAACGTTGCATTCCAGTAGCGTAAAACTTATAGAAAATCAGCCAGAGTCGGACGTGATCATATTAGCATCAGGAACCTTAAAGTACATCTGAATTCGTAATATTACCCATACGAAGCAATACATTTAAATTTTAGTGTTAATTGACTGAAATTTCTAAGAACTGGTTCTATTTTGAGATTTCTAAGAATTGTAATGACACTCCTAGAGGTCAATGCACTTTGGTCTTGAAAAGGTCAATGAACTTTGGTCTTGAACTTGGGGGTTTCTAGAAACTGGTTCTATTTTCAGATTTAGAACTGTAATATGAGACGCCTAGAGGTCAATTAACTTTGACCTTGAAGATGTGAATGAATTTTAGACTTTGCTTACTCCCGTTTTCACAACCTGATTATGTTTTTAGATTTTTAAGAACTGTAACATGATACCCCTAGAGGTCGATAGACTTTGACCATGCAAAGGTTACTGAACTTTGGTTATATTTTTAGATTTCCAAGGATCGTAATGTGAAGCCCGTAGAGGTCAATGAACTTTGATCGTGACACTGTTTGAAATTCCTTGTCTATGTGTCTCTCTCTTACACATGCAAATCCCTACGTGGTCCAGAACGGAGGTAGCTATACTACTGTAATTTTTTCCAATATACAACACAACCCGTCAGATTTCCGGGATAAAAAATACTAAATTTGCCTAAGTACATTTTTGGGCACCCTGCCCATTAAGGGGAGCTTGCATTGCAATGATACTCTTGTCTCTAGAACATCCGAAAGGTCGGTGTTCTGCTATCTGTAAGTGTTACAACTGTCATAAGTGTTCATATCACAAGCCACAAGCATCATATGTCACCGGTCACAAGTAGTGTTCTAGGTATCACAAGTGTCGTAAGAGTTAATTGTCACAACTGTTATAAACCACACGAGTCAAAACTAAAAAGTGTTTGTGAGAAAACCTAGTTATTTCCTACATTTCATCAGAACAGAACGAATGTGTCTTTTCTACCGTATTACTTCGCTTCTACAACTGTTAGTAAAAATTTCAGCCTGTACTGTTTCAAAAATCAAAAAATTAAAACATAAGTCACAATGTGGTTTATTCTGAAAAATCTATGAATCTGTCATATTAAAAATATTTAGTTACAGACAGATTTCGTTGGAAAAAAGGTGTTAATATTGCTGTGATGTGGAAAGTTCCAAATTTTATGGAAGTGTGGTTATATTGTTATAATAGGCAAAAACTACTCTTAAGATTATATTTTATTGGTGACCA
Source organism: Vesta saturnalis (assembly GCA_036346205.1). Lineage (NCBI taxonomy): Eukaryota > Metazoa > Arthropoda > Insecta > Coleoptera > Lampyridae > Vesta > Vesta saturnalis. The sequence continues at coordinate 195,450 of JARFJB010000454.1, read as the reverse complement.
TTTTGAATCCGCCGTATTAAAAATATTTATTTATGGTTCACTTGGATTTAGAGTAAAAGGACATTATTTTGTATCCACTATATAAGTTTTACCAGTAGTATAAAAAGGAAGACCTTTTATTTCGATCGGTAAACATAAAAAAGTACACTGTTTCAGTGATGGATGCTGTTTTAAGTCCATTTACTCAAACTTGTTTATAAGTTAGATTCGTTGAAAAAATCATTGTTTTAATAACGACTTACTATCGGTTTCAAATTATACAAAGTCTTATTATTTTATTATATTAAAAAAAATTCAGTCATGTACAGAAATCGCAGTTTTATTTTAGCAGGGATCGGTGGCGTGAATATAATCTTGTAGTTACTCGCCTCTCAACTCATTACAATATTGCGCTCTCATCGGCAGCGAGCAAGATTAAATTTTTTATTGATTGCGACGAAGTTATTTAGTTAATAGATTTCATTTGATAGTGATTATTTACTATAAATTCATTCCTACAATTTAGTTCAGTCAAAACCCAAAAATATGCATTTTTAAAAAAGTTAGAATGTACTGACAAAAGGTCCATTCTTATCAAAATTTAAAAACTTTTGGAAAATTTGTAATTACTAATCCGTTCGTATAGAATGGATGCATTATTGGTTAAAGTTTCATATATTTTCAGCTAAAAATAATGAAGTTAAATGACTTCAAGGTCTCCGTATGTAAAATATGTGCAAAAAAACAGTCCTTTTTTTGATTTTTTTATAAATAACTGCCGAAGAGGTTCACTTACAATTTTCATATTTAATGACCGTTGGTAGATGTGTACAAGGTACATTCATGCCAAAAAACAATCAAACGCCAAATAAAAAAATTATAACATTCTAAACTCAGGTGTCTACCTTTTTGAAACCGATAGTAGAGAGAAGTCGTGTCTAACATCACCTTACCCTTTCTAAAGACCCTTCCTTTGTATTGTTCGTTATAGGTTTTAAAATTTATTTTACAAGTAATTTATATTTATATGAAGAAGAGTTGCTGATTTTTGATCCGTCTTATTTACGTATTTGAGATTCACCCAGAAACCTAGTGTACTTGTACATATAATGTACACCGAGCAATTGTGCTGCCCTTAATTCGCATTTCGGTGAACTAAAAGTCATACACGTATCAATAAACAGGTGAGTTGAAAACCGTGTCATTTTTAAAGTTTTGGTTACCAGATGGCGTGTAATACCATAATTCGAGCGCGCGTCTCTCCTACGCTAACTGACCAGTGGAAGTCATTTGAACCTAAACTTTTACACAGGGGACGCTCACTTAAATTAATTACAGGCGGATAAAGAAAATTCTAGTTTTTTGATTTTCTGTTATGTTTAACCTTTAAAATGTAGATTTAAAACAAAGTTATGCTTGTCTCGGAATGGGTATTTTTCCTCATTTTTATAATTTTTTTTTAAATGTAGCGCAATGAACAAATGTTATAATTTTTTTACGCATACAGGGTGTTTGAAAGTTAGTGATTCATAATAATAATTTGTCCTAAATACGGACATGTCCTCTCGTTTTTCAATAAGGTTGGGATCCAGAAATTAAGAGAATAAGTTATGATTAATTGAAAAAATGGGGAACATTAATGTATCACCCTGCATCTGGGTTATAAAGAACGATAGACCGATAAAATATAGATTATTAAGAATCGCCTCGGTGTCCCTCATCTACCCTTACTGTATGCGCATTTCCCAATGAATCACCCGGTATATGAGTAAGTTTGTTTACTGCAATAGCTGAAAATTTCTCACGTAATGATTTCTTGCATAATTACAAAGAAATGAAAAAAATTAATTTTATATTGTATTATATTTAGTAGGTATTGAGATACCTAATTCCTAAATTTTATTGAATTCAGATTGCAAATAAATATTGCACATTTATAGAGAAGAGACGAGGGTGTTGAAAATCATACGCTTTATAGCACCGTTTTGTAAAGAAAAGTCAAAATCGTTAAAAGTCTACAGACTAAACATTTCAAATTTACATATCATCGATTGTCAAGTGATAAAATTGATCAAAATCCGCCTCATGTATCTAGTAAAATATGTCTTCCAAGTGAGGTGACTAAACTTTTTACTCCAATAGTAGTCGACATAAGAACTCAGTTGACTAAGCTTAACGGACTTAAACTTCAAACCTAGTAAGATTTTATAAATCTATTTCATAATATTAACAAAAAAAGGCATTTAAAACAATTTTTTAAGTATGTAATAATGAATGTAAATTACATACATAATGTTTTGGCTTAAGAATAGAAATTGTTTTCTTTTGTGGCGGCTTTTTATCTTTTTTTTCTTTCTTTTTTTTTTTATGATTGTGGACCTGAACAGGGTAAATTAGGCCTATTGTGCTAAAGCACTCAAGCACACTTAGGAGGATGGATAGAGGGATAATGAATTGCCAATAGATGCCTATGAACAGCTACCTTAAATTTTCTCATATCATAAGTGAGAGGAAAACAAGAACTAGGGAGATCATTCCAGAGTTTAGAAGCCGTGTAGAAAAATGTGGATTGCGCCCGTTTGGTACGACAAGTGGAGATTTGTACTGCATACTGATGATGTGAATGAGCGAACCGAGTGTTTCTCGCAAAGATAGCACGAGATTGTAATAACGATAATACAGAGAAAGAACTGAAACCGTCCTTCTATGCTCAAGGGACTGTATGTGAGAAGTTAAGGACGGGTCATTTATAAGCTAATCGCTCTCTTTTGAATACGATCAACGATATCGAGAGCGTATTGGGGAGCACTAACCCAGAGGTGAGAATTATATTCCAGATGAGGCCGAATTTGGGCCTTATACAGCAGAAGGAGTTGTCGAGAGGTAAAGTACTGCTTAGATCTGTACAAAAAGCCTATTTTGCGAGCAGCTGTTTTGGTAGCTGACAGAAGATGGTCAACCCATGAGAGATTTGAAGATACAGTCGTACCCAATAGAGTCTGAAAACTTAAGAACTGAGCCATTCATACTTACAACAGGAAATGATCGATCTTTTTTGGCGGACACAAGGCAACACTGAGTTTTGTTAGCACTAAATTTAACTAGATTATTGCTTCCCCATTCGAGAATACGTTGAATGTCTTTGTTGATTGAGTTTGCCATTTCAGCTTTAATTTCTTGAATTTGTTTTTAAATTCTTTTTCACCCTGTATTTCTGTACCCCTGTGTCTTTTTGATTTTCCCGAATCTCTCTTCTTACATCTTGTATCAGGTTTCCGAATCTTGAAATATAGCAGAATTCAGTATCTTGAAACATGATTCAACACATCTCGCGCGTTTTCGTAATGGGTCATGTCGTTATCTATCTTACAAAAGTCCAGAGGCGTTTCCTTTCACTTGAGTCATCACTTTATTACGCATTACCTGACTTCTACCTTTAATGACCCATCATCGCAACATCAAGTCTCTTTTATATCTACTACGTAATCACTTTAACTTATGTCACATTATCGTATTATTTAAGTTCTATTTGAAAATTACAAATTTATTGTTAGATAGACAAAATTAGCCGGCTGCCTTGAAAAAGACAAAGATCAGTATAATTTAATCTTTGGTCATAACTTACCTAACAGCACAGATGTATACACACTACAGATAGCTCATCACATGTTAAAAATTGGCTACGGTGATCTGGTTTTAAGCGCCTGGCGAGTTAAATCCAAAGCAAAAATACACCAACAATATCACCATTCTAAATATAGATGTCCTCTCGAAACTTAAAATATACCGACTTACAGAAATCTGTAATGATCTACGCACTTACTACGCGTACGGTCAAAATATCAGGACACGGTAAACAGAGAAACATAGGATGAGGATGGTGCCGATGTGTGATGTCATCTATTTTAGATAAGAAAAACAAAACTACTGCAACCTAACTTAATTAAATTAGATAAACAAAACTACAATAACCTAACAAAAGTAGATTAGATAAACAAAACTACTGTAACCTAAGAGAAAAAAATATGCACGAGCCGGGAATTGAACCCGCACCAAAAGCGTGGAAGGCGACTCCTACCGCTACACCACCAGCGCTCTAGCAGTTTGGCATTGAAAGTGATATTTAAGCCATTTATAAAATGAGCTATGATGACGTCACACATCGGCACCATCCTCATCCTATGTTCCTTTGTTTACCGCCTCATAAAATATCTAGTTGCCTCTGTCCCTTAATATAACATCAACACGGTGACGTACGGTTATAACAATATTTGTTTATGGCTCTTTATTTGAAGTGTCTAGAAATTGCAAGTATAGAATTATTAAATTTACCGCCACTCGATATGCAGGATTTGAGTTCTTCATGTTGTTTAATATTAGAAGCACAAAAATAAGCTTAATTCTTATATCTGTGATTCAATGTAAAAAAATCGTCACTTAATTCAATAGATTTTGTTGAAATGTGCAGAAACTAAAGAGGTTCCTTTAAATGAATGAGAACGTATAAAAAGATAATTTTATGCCATTATTGTTCAAATATTATTTTTGGCATGTCGGTACAGCGGGTAGCTCGAATGAAGCACCAAGTGGTGCAAAGTTTGTAGTTTATCAGCATCGAGACATCGAGTAGCGATTTAACATATCCCCACGTGTTAATGATGACAAATGATAAATCGGTTATCCATTTTCAGTAATTGTAAGCCTCTTTTCACATGTACCGGATGAGATCTTCCAGTGTCGGATATTCGATTGCGAATGATAGTTATTTTCGGGCTACTTTTTATTATGCAATATTTCCATATTTCCGGAAAATATAGGTGTGTGTTACATCTAATATTATAATTTTCTACCAGAGCAAATTACAAAACTATGTATTGCATAATTATTGTATTTAAAGTCAAATTGCATTTCTGACGGAGTGTTTATGATTTGCATACGTCATCAGCAAAATGTTATTTTAGTTTCTCTTTTGATTTTGGAACGTTGGGTATTTTGAATGTATATATACGTGGTATACATCTGTGGTGTAACCTTCATGAATAAAATTTGCTGATCATCATTCAATTTCTAATACTAGATATATAATAAGAGTATGTCACGAAAATCGCATATTTTGCATATGCAGTCATGATTAGTAAATCTCAAGTTCAGCACCATCAGGAAAACTACCTCCCAGCGTTGTAATCTTTAACGATGGTGTATTTTTCTATTTATATTTTACACAATTTATAAGTTTCGATAACAATTACAGTTATCGTCCTCAGTAAAGTAATGGTAATATGTATAAAAATTATTCAAGTAATTCTTACATTTACTGAAGACGATAACTGTAATTATTATCGAAACGTATAAATTTATATAAAATATAATAGAAAAGTGTACTATTTAAAAAAAACCCAAAAGATAAGTATTTTAATTATGTATAATACTGGTGAAGTTTACATTTTCATATATCCTTCAACAGTTTAAGAGTAGTCAGCCATTAGTGCATTTTTGAGAATATGGATTGCTGACCATTATGATGCCGCATGGACTTTAGCGGACTTATTTCTAAGTAAGACTAAACCCTGTATGTACGAATTCGAAATAACAAGATCTTTCAAAATCTGCAAAAATATACCGGGTGTCCCATTCCAATTAAAAAAGTTGAAGATATCGTCCGTTTTGTTTTAAAGATATTTACTTGGTTCCATACTTTATCCCAACCCTGTATACATTTTTCACTTACATACGCTTCAATCACGTCACGTTTCAACCAGATTGCTCCCTACGTGATTCCTGGCTCTCGCATCTGTCGCCGGATGCTGTTATTGATTTGCGATCAAATGATTCAATTATTTTTTATTTAATTTTCCGAGTTATAATTATGTCTTTGTTATTTAATTTAATATTTATTTATCAAATCTGTTTTATTATCGTCGCGAACTGTGACAACTTCAACGTCCAAATCACCAGGGCTATTTCATTTGAGACATATTGTACTTGTGTATTTTTATTTTTAGACTGTTGTGTTAGCAACATGACCAATTTTAGAAGATCTGCATTTTAAACTTTGTCTATTAATATAACAATAATTTGCTTTATCCACATTTAAAACAAAGATTTTCATTTCTCACATGTATATAGTCAATTTTTCTGGTGTGCGTGAATTCATGAACGATTTTTTGAAGTAAATTTCAGATATTGTGAATTTTCTTGACCATTGTTTTTGTTTTGGAAAAGGCCTTTAGTACTACTGCTAGAAGATTTAGGTTGATTTTGTGACAATTTATTGGCATCTGTTTGATAAGGTTCAGACATTTTTAACATTTCTGTTAATTTGTATATAATAATAATATATCTTTGTTTCCATAACATCCATAGATTACTTTAATATCTAGTGTTACGAAATGAGCCTAATTAAAAAATAGGTACAGAAAAAGGTAAGATTCGGTCAACCCTATGGGGTAGCCCGATTTTCAAGTCTAACCAGATTAGGATAATTGATACGACAGAAAATAAACTATGTGCAAGATGTCATAAGATGTAGAGGAATGATTATTAAGTGGGTATACATGTATTTACAGTAACGAGTCCTTGAAACTTGAGGGAACTTGAGACACAAAAACACAGTAAATGAACGTAAACAAAATACTACAGATGGCTGTCATGCAAGGTGAAGTACTGTTTGAATTTGATTTTAAAGGATTTATGAGAAAGTGACATACAGGACTCGGTATTATGTTAACCACCTGATATCAATAAGAATTTAAAAAAAATTCGAGCCTGTGAGCAGGCCCCTATGGCACAAATTCAAATGATGTACGTCAGTACAGGTAACTAGGTAGGTGAGAATGAATAACTTTGCTGTATAAGCAATCACTATGTAACTGTCTTCTTGTACCCATATTCAATCAACCTATATCCACAAGCTTATGTGAAATTCTAGATCGACTTCGAATGCTGTATATTAATCTCAGACATGATTTTTGAGGTTTTTCGATCCGCTGTTCATCAGCACAGGAGAGAAAGGGACCATATAGCACATCGCAGAAGTTACATTGAGAAAGGACTATGGATTCACACAAAATTTTTTTCGTATGGACGTCAAATAGACCTTTATTAGCGTAAATATTGTCGAGAATAACACCAAGGTTTTTTTTTGTTTACAAAAGGGATGGATTCACCTCGGATATGCAGTTGTAAGTTATCTAGTTTATGTCGATTAACGTCAGAGGCGGAAAGCATAGCTTTACACTTTCGTGGGTTTAAATTCAAAGACAAATGTCACGACTAAATTGCTTGCCTTAATGACCAACAGAAAAATTCTGTGGTTCATGACTATTAGTCAGCATTTGGGTCGAATATTTCGGAAAATCTGTATTTATACACCAATTCATTGGAATTTTCGTCAAATTAAAAGAGAATTCGCTTTACTTCACTTTGGTCTTTCTTTTACTTGTTTGTTTTCTGTCGTTTTACATTTCGGCGTGTGTTGAGTAATTAACTGTGGGTATTAATTTAATATTCTTCTTGTATAGGTCATGTTTTTATTTACGATCTAACATTAAACAAATTTTAATATAAATTAATATTTGTATTATCACTGAGGTGAAATACCTCTCGAATCAGCTTCTCAAAAACCGTACTTCTTTCATCCATCATTTAAAAGTTTTTTTAAAATAAATTGTCTAGTTCGTCTCTTACATTTTCTTTTTTTGTAAAATGTGAAGCACTGAACGAAAGTTTCCCGATCAGTTTAATTTCTATTTCATATCATTTGGTAGTTATTTTAAATATTAACAAGGTATTTAAATTTTGTTTACAATTATAATGTAAATCTTAGTGTGTGTGAATAAACAACAATAGGCAACCATTATTAAAACAACCTAGGTGACAATAATAGTTGCATGATCGCTTTAATACATTGCTGAAGTATATTCTTATGTTTCTTACGGATTAACTCAAATCCAACAACTGACTCAGTTTGCATCTAGAATGTGATAACTTAAATTTTTTAAATATTTTCTAAATTGGCAGCTATAACTGAATTGCTTGTACTAATTTTGTACTTTTTTTAATTTTTCAGAGCACTATACACTGTGCCCAAGATAATGATGAACAGCATGGGGATCTTAAAACCCGTAAGAGATACGAAGGCGGTTAGATTAGAGAAAAGTTGTATAATTTAGGGCATGTTTACGTGTAGTTTGCAAAAGTTTCTTACTGTTTATCATTTCCGAGATCTAAAACAAAATGCGATTTTTGGGTTTTTCTTTTTTTGTAATTCCTTCATTTATTTTAAAAGATTTTTAAAAACCATTGTAACTTTTTGAATTCTATTAGATGGCGTTTTCAAATTTTTTATTCGACGTTTCGTCTGCGAGAAACCATCATCAACTTTATTTTTTTATATCGCCACAACCAACGAAACACCCTGTATTATTTTTATTACGAATTTCACCATGTATTACACATTATGGTTTTGAAGCTAATTTTTAAGAAAAATTCGGATTAATATTAATATTTGATAATATTTTTTATGTACAAATTTAACAGCTCCAATCGTTGAAACCTATTTAATTAAAGTTAAATAATACAATAACTGTACAAATAGGTAACCGTTATTATCTAGACACAGGTAAGCTCTCTTTAATGAAGAATTTAAAACACAGTCTAGCATTTCTGGCGAAATTGTATTAACTGTTGCCATAACCGATACTAACAACTGCTCTTCATTTTCAAAACTCCCATCATACACTTGGTTTTTCAGGTAACCCCACAGAAGAAAATCCAATGGACTTAAATCAGGTGATCGAGCTGGCCAAGCTACTGCACTGTAAGTTGCAATCCATTTTCCTATAAACCATAATGACAGATAGTCCTGTACATTTCTTGAGTTATGTGCTGGAGCACCATCTTGTTGAAACCAACAGTTGTTAACAAGTACTAGAGGTAATTCATCCGAGACATTTTCCTAATCAGTTCTTCGCAAGTTCAGATATTGTTTGGCATATAAATTGTTATGGTAAATAAAAGGTCATATTATTCTTCGTCCCAAAATGCCCATCCACATATTAAATCCAAATCTATGTTGATGTCTTGATTCTTTTTTTAAATAAGGATTTTGTTTTGCAATTTGTCATACAATTCAAATAACAACGATCTCAACGCAACAAAACTGAGTTAAGTGTTATTTAACAAAGCCTAACTGATATATGAAAAATATAAAAATGAAAATTTGAATTTTTCAGCTGCAAAACCATAATGTGTAATACATGGTTGAATTCGTAATAAAACATACTATCGAATACAGGGTGTTTCATTGGTTGCGGCAATATAAAAAAATAAAGTTGATGATGGTTTCTCGGAGACGACACGTCGAATAAAAAATTTGACAACTCCATCTAATGGAATTCAAAAAGTGACAATGAAAACCTTTGGTTTTTAAAAATCTTTTAAAATAAATGAAGGAATTACGAAAAAAGGAAAACCCAAAAATCGCATTTTGTTTTAAATCGCAGAAACGATAAACAATAATGAACTTTTGCAAACTACATGTGAACATGCCCTAAATTATACAACTTTTCTCTAATTTAACCGCTTTCGTATCTCTTACCGTTTTCAAGATCCCCATGCTGTTCATCCTTATCTTGCGCACAGTGTATAAATAATACATCATCAGATGTTATAGACATTGTAGTTTAAAGCAATTTGGTGGTGGTGGTTGAGTCAAAGTTTATATTCTGCTGTTGTGTAAATATTTGTCAAGGATTATCATATTGTGGTATTAACATTTGACAAATGCTTTTGTCACAAGTTGATCATAAATTATATTAGTGCTTAAGCTTGTTTTTTTTCTCAAACAATTTTCTCTTTTAGAAAATCTAGTCATTCCACACTATTACAATATGTCTGCATTGGAATTTTTATTCGACCAGGATTCAAATATGGTAAAATTAACGTCGCTAACCCCATCTGTAACTCAAAGTTCCGTCATCAAATTTAGATTTTAATTTTTAATGATTTGGTCACATGAGCCTTTATTTATTAATTAATTTATTTATTTTCACTTCACTGTGTTAAATGTTAATTGGATTAAGTGAAAAATTTGTATAATTGTTCAAGTCCATATAATGTGTGAATGGCGATTAAGCATATTTTAACAATTTTCAGGTTTGGATTCTTTAAAAATTATGTAGATTATTTGAAATATATTTTATTGACTGTTTTAAGAACTTACAGAGTTTTTTGTGTTTATAGATGTGTAGTGCCAAGCAACAACTCACTAATGTTACAGAAGCCTTTAAAATCTCCTTAACTTTAGAATAAAAGGATCCTCAAAATTACCTTTACCATTCCTAATTTAACCTTACTAACAGAACTCTCATGAAAGAAATCTTTTAAATATAGCGCTATTGATTTCAGAGTAATGACTATTGTATACCATCCTTTTCATATTCAAGTGCACCTTCTTCTGTTCAAGATAATTCCAAGTCTTCTGTGCTAAAATAATCTATGTTTAATATAATTTGGGGCTATGTATCAAAACGCTTAGAAAAACTTGAAATTTGTGATTATATTTGTATTATTTATTTGATGAAATAGTTACCATTTCTAAGTCTATATTTTAGAACTTTATATGAAATTTACACTTTTAACTTATAAATAAACTTAAGTTTTGACGGGCAATTTGACGTAGCTAACTATATGTGTTCTATCTCTTAATTCTGTTTGTGCTTATACACTTTGTATTTATTTTAATATTCTTTGTACACAATTCTTGAGGATTCCTGCATTAGCAATCCTAATAATCTACAGAATTTCATTTATATTTTATAACTTTTTTGTTTAAATCCTTGGCAATATTATTTATAAGAGTTGTATATACAGATTTAATTTATTATGAGAGTTTAGTGCAAATGGAAGGTATAGTTAATGCAAGAATTGCTACTGTATATTTTTATTTTTTCTAGTTCATTTGGGTGGGGTACCTAAGATTTGTTTTGTTGTTGTAAGAGAGTTAGTTTTGTTGTTGCTATTATGATAATTATTAATTCATCTTAGTAATGACAATGTCTTGTTACAGTAGTTAATAAGTTTTTTTATTGTGGTACATCTTCCAAGTTGTTCAAATAGTACCAAAATAAGAATTGTGCCAATTGCTGTAATTACGATTTTACAGCAATGTATCAATAACTTGTACGGCATAAGAGATGGCCAATATCAATATGGCTGACTGTTTTGCTATAAATGCATAACGTTTAACAGACTGCTCATTATACGATACTTAAAGATAAGATATAGTTATTATTTAATTAACATTGTTCGACCATTTTGTTTAAAATGTGATCTGAGATAGTGCCTCATTGAGTGATTAGTATCTTAAAATTTTGGTATCATATTTAAATATGCCAACAATATTGTATTATTATTGTAAATTGTACTACTAAACAGTTACACAAGGCATTCAATTTCACTTAATCATAGTTTAATATGTAACTGTTTGGTGTCTATTGTATTTTAATATTCATTCATTCAGTATGTGAAAATTTGCCACTTGTAAGACATGACATAAAAGTATTTATTAGGCAGTTAAGATTGATAACATAATCAGATAAACCTATAAAGCATAACACAACCAAGTATTTTGTGTGCCTTTGTTCTTTCATATTTTTAAATAAAAATTTCCATATAATGATTTTCTTTGTTTTTTATTTTCCTTTGTTTCAACAAATATTCAAGATAATATAAATTATAAGGTATGGAAACATTTTGATTACTTTACTTCATTTCAATTTATTAACATTGTTAAAATACACTCAGCTAACCACCATATGGGAATTATGTTACCATCAAATGTGTTATCTGACCCACACACATCCACAGCACTGGCATGGCTCCTTCTTGTCTCATGAAATAATTCCCGTATTAAGAATAGTTATTTCATTATATATTCAGTTCATTGTACCAAATTCATTAACTACTTACTGGAATTGATTTTATTAGACTGTTGGCAATCATGTTATTTACCCTTCCTTAAGTTTTAATTCTTCCAGTTTGACATTGCCTGGAGTGGTGTTTTGACTTTATAAACCCTAACCCTTGAGGGACACTGTACAGTCTGAATGTATTAGTTAACTAATAGAGTGAAAAAAGCGGTTGGACTTGAACGGTTTATTTTGGTCTACGAAAAATTTGAAGCTGTTATTTATCCGAACGAATCGGTTGTTAATATCAAAATATACACATAAAATTACACATGACAATGTAGTAGTTGCAGTGCAAGTGGAATAGGTGAGAGTGAGTGAGTGAGTGAGTGAGTGGGAGTGGTGGTGAGGGTGGTGAGTGGTGAGTGAGTGAGTGAGTGAGTGAGTGGTGGGTGAGTGAGTGGTGGTGAGTGAGTGAGTGGGGTGAGGTGAGTGGTGGTGAGTGGTGGTGGTGAGTGAGTGGTGGTGGGTGGTGAGTGGTGGTGGTGGTGGTGGGTGAGGTGGTGGTGGTGAGGTGGTGAGTGGTGGTGGGTGGTGGGTGGTGGGGTGGTGGTGGTGAGTGGTGGTGGTGGGTGGTGGTGGTGGTGAGTGGTGGTGAGGTGGTGGTGGTGGTGGTGGTGGTGGTGGTGGTGGGTGGTGGTGGTGGTGGTGGTGGTGGTGGTGGTGGTGGTGGTGGGAGGTGGTGAGTGGTGGTGGTGAGTGGTGAGTGGTGAGTGGTGGTGGTGAGTGGTGAGTGGTGAGTGGTGGTGGTGGGTGGTGGTGGTGAGTGGTGGTGGGTGAGTGGTGGTGAGTGAGTGGTGGTGGTGGTGGGGTGGGTGGTGGTGGTGAGTGGTGGTGGGTGGTGGTGAGTGGGTGGGGTGAGGTGGTGTGGTGAGGTGGTGGTGAGTGGTGGTGAGTGGTGGTGGTGGTGGTGAGTGGTGGTGGTGGGTGGTGGTGGTGAGGTGGTGGTGGTGGTGGTGGTGGTGGTGGTGGTGGTGGTGGGGTGTGGTGAGTGGTGAGGTGTGTGAGTGTGTGAGTGTGGTGAGTGGTGGTGAGTGGTGGGTGGGTGGGTGGTGAGTGGTGGTGAGTGTGTGGTGGTGTGGTGGTGGTGGTGGTGGTGGTGGTGAGTGGTGTGAGTGGTGGTGAGGGTGGTGGTGGAGGTGGTGTGAGTGGGTGGTGGGTGGTGAGTGTGGAGGTGGTGGGTGGTGTGTGAGTGTGTGAGTGTGTGGTGTGTGGGTGTGTGGTGTGTGAGGTGGGTGGTGGTGTGTGGGTGTGTGGTGTGTGGTGTGTGAGTGTGTGGGGTGTGGTGAGTGTGTGAGGTGTGTGAGTGTGTGAGTGTGTGGGGTGTGTGAGTGTGTGAGTGTGGTGTGTGAGTGTGTGAGTGGTGGTGGGTGTGGTGTGGTGTGGGAGTGTGTGAGTGTGTGAGTGTGTGAGTGTGTGGGTGTGAGGTGTGTGAGTGTGTGAGTGTGTGAGGTGTGTGAGTGTGTGTGGTGTGTGGGTGTGTGAGTGTGTGGTGTGGTGGTGTGTGAGTGTGTGGTGTGTGTGAGTGAGTGTGGGTGTGGTGTGTGGAGTGGTGTGTGGGTGTGTGAGTGTGTGAGTGTGTGGTGTGTGAGTGTGTGGGTGTGTGGTGGTGGGTGGTGGTGAGTGGGGTGTGGTGTGGTGTGTGGGTGTGGTGTGGTGTGTGTGAGTGTGGTGTGGTGTGAGTGTGTGAGGTGGTGTGAGTGTGTGTGAGGTGAGTGTGTGGGGTGTGGTGTGAGGTGTGAGTGTGAGTGTGAGGTGTGAGCGTGGAGTGTGTGGTGTGTGTGAGTGGTGGTGGTGTGGTGTGGTGTGAGTGGTGGTGAGTGTGGTGTGTGTGAGTGTGTGGTGTGTGAGTGTGTGTGAGGTGAGGTGTGTGGAGTGTGGTGTGTGTGGGGGTGTGAGTGAGGTGTGAGGTGTGTGAGTGTGTGGTGTGAGTGGTGTGAGTGGTGTGAGTGTGTGTGTGTGGAGTGTGGAGTGTGTGAGTGGAGTGTGTGTGGGTGTGGTGTGAGTGTGTGAGTGTGAGTGTGAGGTGTGAGGAGGTGTGGTGTGTGAGTGTGGAGAGTGTGTGAGTGTGAGGTGGTGTGTGGAGTGTGTGAGAGTGTGTGAGTGTGTGTGTGTGAGGTGTGGTGTGAGTGTGAGTGTGTGGTGGTGGTGTGTGAGAGGTGTGAGGGTGGGAGTGTGTGAGGTGTGGAGTGGTGTGAGTGTGGTGTGTGGAGTGTGTGAGGTGGAGGTGTGGTGTGTGAGAGTGTGTGAGGGTGAGTGTGAGAGTGTGTGAGTGTGTGAGTGTGGAGTGTGTGGAGGTGTGTGAGGTGGTGGGAGTGTGTGAGTGTGTGAGTGTGTGAGGTGTGTGAGTGTGTGAGTGTGTGGAGTGTGTGAGTGTGTGGTGAGTGTGTGAGGTGTGTGAGTGTGTGTGGAGGTGTGTGGTGTGTGGAGTGTGTGAGTGTGGGTGTGTGAGTGTGGTGTGGTGTGTGGTGTGAGTGGTGTGAGTGTGGTGTGTGAGTGTGTGGGTGAGTGTGTGGTGTGTGGGTGTGTGTGAGTGTGTGTGAGTGTGTGATGTGTGAGTGTGTGGGTGTGATGTGGTGTGTGAGTGTGTGGTGTGAGTGTGAGTGTGTGGTGAGTGTGAGTGTGAGTGTGAGTGTGTGAGGTGTGTGATGTGTGGGTGTGTGTGAGTGTGGAGTGTGTGAGTGTGTGTGAGGTGTGTAGTGTGTGTGGTGTGTGGGTGAGTGTGAGTGTGTGTGGAGTGTGTGAGAGTGTGTGAGTGTGTGGTGTGTGAGTGTAGTGTGGAGTGTGTGAGTGTGGAGTGTGTGGAGTGTGTGGGTGTGGTGTGTGAGGTGTGGGTGTGAGGTGTGTGAGTGTGTGAGTGTGTGAGTGTGTGGGTGGGTGTGGTGTGTGTGTGTGAGTGTGGAGTGTGAGTGTGTGAGGTGTGTGAGTGTGAGGTGTGTGGGTGTGAGTGTGTGAGTGTGTGAGTGGTGAGTGTGATGTGTGAGGTGTGTGAGGTGTGTGGTGTGTGGAGTGTGTGGTGTGGGGTGTGGTGGTGGTGTGAGTGTGGTGGTGGTGGTGTGTGGTGTGTGTGGTGGTGAGTGTGTGTGTGAGTGAGTGTGAGTGTGGTGTGGTGTGTGTAGTGTGAGTGTGTGAGTGTGTGTGGTGTGGAGTGAGTGTGTGTGAGTGTGTGTGTGGTGTGTGTGTGGGTGAGTGTGTGAGGTGTGAGTGTGTGAGTGTGTGTGAGTGTGAGTGTGTGTGAGTGTGGTGGTGTGTGGGAGTGTGTGGGTGTGTGGAGGTGGTGTGAGTGGTGAGTGTGAGTGTGTGAGTGTGTGTGAGTGTGTGTGTGTGTGAGTGTGTGAGGTGTGAGTGTGTGGGTGTGGGTGTGTGAGTGTGTGAGTGTGAGGTGTGGGGGTGTGTGGGTGTGAGAGTGTGTGAGGTGTGTGAGGTGTGTGAGTGTGTGAGAGTGTGAGTGTGGGTGTGGAGTGTGGAGGTGTGTGAGAGTGTGTGAGGTGTGAGGTGTGTGAGTGGTGTGAGGTGTGTGAGGTGTGGAGTGTGAGTGTGTGGTGTGTGGGGAGTGTGGAGGTGTGGATGTGTGAGTGTGTGTGAGGTGTGTGAGGTGTGTGAGGTGTGTGAGTGTGTGGGGTGTGGTGTGTGAGTGTGTGGTGTGAGGTGGGTGTGGAGTGTGGTGGAGTGTGGGTGTGTGAGAGTGTGTGAGTGTGTGAGTGTGTGAGTGTGTGGGTGTGTGAGTGTGTGGTGTGTGGTGTGTGTGTGTGTGATGTGTGTGGTGTGTGAGTGTGTGAGGTGTGTGAGTGTGTGGATGTGTGAGTGTGAGTGTGTGTGTGTGAGTGTGTGAGTGTGTGGTGTGTGAGTGTGTGGTGTGGTGTGTGTGGTGTGTGGTGTGTGGTGTGGAGTGTGGTGTGTGGTGTGTGAGGTGTGTGATGTGTGAGTGTGGGGTGTGGGTGTGGGGTGTGGTGTGGGTGTGAGTGTGAGGTGAGGTGTGGGTGTGAGTGTGAGGTGGTGAGTGGTGTGGAGTGGTGGTGAGTGTGTGGAGTGTGTGGAGTGTGTGTGTGGAGTGTGTGTGAGGTGTGTGAGGTGTGTGAGGTGTGAGTGGGGGTGTGAGGTGTGTGAGGTGTGGGTGTGGTGAGGTGTGAGAGTGTGTGGGTGTGTGGGTGTGTGGAGGTGTGAGAGTGTGGTGTGTGAGTGTGGGGAGGTGGTGGTGGAGTGGTGAGGTGGTGAGGTGGGAGTGTGTGTGTGTGGGTGTGGAGTGTGTGAGTGTGAGTGTGTGGTGTGTGAGGTGTGTGAGTGTGTGTGTGTGTGGAGTGTGGTGTAGTGTGTGAGTGGTGTGGTGTGGAGTGTGTGAGGTGAGTGTGTGTGGTGTGGGTGTGTGTGAGTGTGTGTGGTGTGTGTGAGTGTGTGGGTGTGTGTGGTGTGGTGTGAGTGTGTGAGTGTGGTGGTGTGTGAGTGTGTGAGTGTGTGTGGTGTGGGGTGTGAGTGTGAGTGTGGAGTGTGTGGTGTGTGTAGTGTGGTGTGTGGTGTGTGGTGTGTGAGTGTGTGGTGTGTGTGTGAGTGTGTGGAGTGTGTGGTGGTGTGAGTGTGAGTGTGTGAGTGTGTGATGGGTGTGAGTGTGTGGGTGGTGTGTGAGTGTGTGGTGTGTGTGAGGTGTGGTGTGTGTGTGAGTGTGTGGTGTGTGGGTGTGTGTGGAGGTGTGGTGTGGTGGTGTGAGTGTGGTGTGTGTGGGGGTGTGTGGTGTGTGTGAGTGTGTGTGTGGGGTGGTGAGTGTGTGGGTGAGTGTGTGGTGAGTGTGTGGTGTGTGGTGTGTGTGTGTGAGTGTGTGTGAGGTGTGTGAGTGTGTGGGTGTGTGTGGTGTGTGAGTGTGTGTGTGTGTGGGTGTGTGGTGTGGTGTGTGAGTGTGTGGTGTGTGGTGTGTGTGTGGTGTGTGTGGTGTGGGTGTGTGAGTGTGTGTGTGTGTGTGGGGTGTGTGTGTGTGTGAGTGTGTGGTGTGTGGTGTGTGTGTGGTGTGTGGTGTGTGGTGTGTGTGTGTGTGAGTGTGTGAGTGGGTGTGTGAGTGTGTGAGGTGTGTGGGTGTGGTGTGTGAGTGTGAGTGTGAGTGTGTGGGTGAGTGAGGTGTGGTGTGGTGAGTGCAGTGAGTGTGCAGTGTGAGGTGGAGTGAGCGTGTGAGTGGTGGTGGTGAGTGTGTGAGTGTGTGTGAGTGAGTGTGTGGTGTGTGAGTGTGTGGGTGTGAGTGTGTGTGTGTGTGTGGGTGTGGGTGTGGGTGTGTGAGTGTGGTGAGTGAGTGGTGGAGTGGTGAGTGGTGTGAGTGGTGGTGATGTGAGTGGTGAGGTGGAGGTGAGTGTGTGTGGTGGTGTTAGTGTTGAGTGTTGAGTGTTGAGTGTTGAGTGTGTGAGGTGAGTGTTGAGTGTGAGTGTGTGAGTGTGAGTGTGAGGTGAGTGAGTGTGAGCGTGTGAGCGAGTGTGAGCGGAGTGTGAGGCAGTGTGTGAGTGGTGTGAGCGTAGTGTGGGTGAGTGTGGAGCGAGTGTGAGGTGAGTGTGAGCGTGAGTGTGAGCGTGGTGAGCGTGAGTGTGAGCGTGAGTGTGAGCGTGGTGGAGCGTGAGTGTGAGCGTGAGTGGGTGTGAGTGTGCGTGTGAGCGTGAGTGTGAGTGAGGTGTGAGCGTGATGTGGCGTGAGTGTGAGGTGAGTGTGCAGCGTGAGTGAGCGTGAGTGTGAGTGTGGTGAGTGTGTGGTGTGTGAGTGGTGTGTGTGTGTGTGTGTGTGTGTGTGAGTGTGTGTGGTGTGTGAGTGTGTGGTGTGTGTGTGTGGTGGTGTGGTGTGTGGTGTGTGTGAGTGTGTGTGAGTGTGTGTGAGTGTGTGGTGTGTGTGGGTGGTGATGTGGTGTGTGAGTGTGTGGTGTGTGTGAGTGTGTGAGTGTGTGTGTGTGTGTGAGTGTGTGTGAGTGTGTGATGTGTGTGTGTGAGTGTGTGGTGTGTGGTGTGTGGTGTGTGGTGTGTGTGTGTGGTGTGTGTGAGTGTGTGTGTGTGTGTGGTGTGTGAGTGTGTGTGTGGGTGGTGTGTGGGTGTGTGTGAGTGTGGTGTGTGTGTGTGGTGTGTGGTGTGGGTGTGTGTGTGTGTGTGAGTGTGTGGTGTGTGTGAGTGTGTGAGTGTGTGTGTGTGGTGTGAGTGTGTGTGGTGTGTGTGTGTGTGTGAGTGTGTGAGGTGTGTGAGTGTGTGAGTGTGTGTGAGTGTGGTGTGTGTGTGTGTGTGAGTGTGTGAGTGTGTGTGGTGGTGTGTGGTGTGTGAGTGTGTGTGTGGTGTGTGTGGTGTGTGTGTGTGGTGTGGGTGTGTGAGTGTGTGGTGGTGTGTGAGTGTGTGGGTGTGTGGGTGTGTGGGTGAGTGGTGTGTGTGGTGTGGTGTGGTGGTGTGAGTGTGAGTGTGGTGTGAGGTGATGCGTGTGCGTGGGTGCGTGTGCAGTGTGCAGTGAGGTGCAGTGCGAGTGGTGAGTGGAGTGATGAGTGGTGGTGAGGTGTAGTGTGGGGTGGCGTGTGAGTGTGGTGTGGTGGATGTGTGGTGTGTGTGAGTGTGTGTGAGTGTGTGGTGTGATGTGTGGTGTGGTGAGTGGTGTGTGGTGTGTGAGTGTGGTGTGAGTGTGTGAGTGTGGTGTGTGAGTGTTGTGTGAGTGTGAGTGTGTGTTGAGTGCGTGAGTGTGTGAGTGTGTGTGGTGTTGAGTGTTTGAGTGTGTGAGTGGTGAGCGTGAGGGAGTGAGGGGCGAGGTGAGGTGTGAGCGGTGTGCGGGGGCGAGGTGGGCGTGGGGTGTGTGGGTGGTGTGGTGAGTGTGAGGTGGTGTGAGCGTGAGTGGAGCGTGAGTGGAGCGTGAGTGTGGGAGCGTGGTGTAGCGTGAGTGTGAGCGTGGAGTGTGGAGCGTGAGTGCGGGTGGTGGTGTGAGCGTGAGTGGCGTGAGTGTGAGCGTGAGCGTGAGAGGCGGGGTGAGCGTGAGCGTGGTGAGTGTGTGGTGTGTGAGTGTGTGGGTGTGTGTGAGTGTGTGGTGTGGTGTGTGGTGTGGTGTGTGTGGTGTGTGGTGTGTGGGTGTGTGTGTGTGTGGGTGTGTGGTGTGTGTGTGTGTGTTGTGTGGTGTGTGTGGTGTGTGAGTGTGTGTGGTGGGTGGTGGTGGTGTGGTGTGTGTGGTGTGTGGTGGTGTGTGTGTGGTGTGTGAGTGTGTGAGTGTGTGGTGTGTGAGTGTGAGTGTGTGTGGTGTGTGGTGTGTGTGGTGTGTGTGGTGTGTGAGTGTGTGTGTGTGTGGTGTGTGTGTGGTGTGTGTGTGTGGTGTGTGTGAGGTGTGTGGTGTGTGTGTGTGGTGTGTGGTGGTGTGTGGTGTGTGGTGTGTGGTGTGGGTGTGTGTGTGTGGTGTGTGTGGTGTGGTGTGGTGTGTGTGTGGTGTGTGAGTGTGTGTGGTGTGGGTGGGTGGTGGTGATGTGTGTGGTGTGTAGGTGTGTGGTGTGTGTGGTGTGTGTGTGTGTGTGTGTGTGTGTGTGGTGTGTGGTGTGTGTGTGTGTGTGTGTGTGTGTGTGGTGTGTGTGTGAGTGTGTGGTGTGTAGTGTGGTGGTGTGTGGTGTGTGTGGTGTGTGGTGTGTGGTGTGTGATGTGTGTGGTGTGTGAGTGTGAGTGTGTGTGTGTGGTGTGTGTGGTGTGTGGTGAGTGAGCGTGAGCGTGTGCCTGTGCGTGTCAGTGCAGTCATGAGTGCAGTGGTGCAGTGATTGCGGTGAGTGCAGTGCAGGTGAGTGTGCAGTGCGCAGTGAGCTGTGAGCTGGGAGGTGGTGAGTGTGGTGTGAGTGAGTGTGTGTGTGTGTGTGTGTGGTGTGATGGTGTGTGTGAGTGTGTGAGTGTGTGTGAGTGTGTGAGTGTGTGGTGGTGGTGCGTGGTGTGTGTGTGAGTGTGTGGTGTGGTGTGGTGGATGGGAAGCGTGGCGGCGGGCGGGCGAGGTGTGGCAGGGGGGGCGAGTGCGTGAGTGAGTGTGTGAGTGTGATGTGTGGTTTGTGGGTGTGAGCGTGAGTGCGACGTGAGTAGCGTGACGTGATGGGAGCGTGGTGAGCGTGAGTGTGAGCGTGGTGTGTGAGTGAGTGGTGAGCGTGAGTGAGCGTTGTGAGCGTGAGCGTGAGCGAGCGTGAGCGTGAGCGTGATGTGTGTGTGATGTGTGGTGTGTGTGTGTGTGTGGGTGTGTGTGTGTGTGGTGTGTGTTGTGTGTGTGTGTGTGTGGGTGTGTGGTGTGTGTGTGTGTGTTGTGTGGGTGCGTGGTGTGTGGGTGTGAGTGGTTGGTGTGAGTGTGTGAATGTGTGTGGTGTGTGTGTTGTGGTGTGGTGGTGTGGTGTGGATGTGGTGTGTGTGGTGTGTGTGTGTGTGTGTGTGTGTGGTGTGTGTGGTGTGTGTGTGTGTGTGTGGTGTGTGTGGTGTGTGTGTGGTGTGTGTGTGGTGTTGTGTGTGTGTGGTGGTGTGTGTGTGTGTGTGTGTGTGGTGCGTGTTGTGTTGGTGTTGGTGTGTGTGAGTGTGATGGTGGGTGTGACTGTGTGTGAGTGTGTTGTTGTGTGTGTGTGTGTGTGTGTGTGTGGGTGTGTTGTGTGTGTGTGTGTGTGTGTGTGTTGTGTGTGAGTGTGGGGTGTGTGGTGTGTGGTGTGTGGGTGTGTGTGTGTGGTGTGTGGTGTGTGGTGTGTGGTGTGTGAATGTGTGTGGTGGTGTGAGTGTGTGTGGTGTGTGTGTGTGTGGTGTGTGGTGTAGTGAGGTGACGTGTGCTGTGCGTGTGTGAGTAGTGAGTGCAGTGAGTGCAGTTGATGGTGAGTGAGTGCAGTGGTGAGTGGGTGAGTGAGCTTGGTGGTGTGTGTGGTGTGGATGAGTGTGTGTGGTGTGTGTATGTGTGGTGTGAGGTGTGTGTGAGTGTGTTGAGTTGTGAGTGTGTGGGTGTGTGAGTGCGTGGTGCGTGGTGTGTGTGTGGTGTGTGGTGACTGGGTTGGTAGAATAACGTGCCGTGCGGGCGGGCTGTGCGGGCGAGGCAGTGCGTGGTGATGTGTGAGTGTTGTGAGTGTGAGTGTGAGTGTGTGAGCGTGAGCGTGTTATTTATAAATGGTAGTTTAAATTTTAATTTATTATCCTGATTTGTAAATTGATCCGTGTGTAAAAATTCCTTTGGGTGTTGATAATTTGTTTTAATATTACGTACGAGGATGCCGTTTATGAAAAATCCGTCTCTTGCGTGACGTTATTTGTGGTGTTATTCTGTTTCCGGTACTCTATTTGACACTGTGATGTGGTTATTATCCACCTGATGGTTCTGCTCATTTATAATATCCTGGTATTGTCGTCTATTTTTCTTTCTCGTGTCATCTCTCTGTTGATCCTCTCTGCTGTTCTGATTCTCTTTGTTGTTATCCCTATTCTGTCCATTAAATCTTCCTTGGTTATTACTAAATCTACTTCTATAATACCCGTTGTGATATCCTCCTCTTCTTTGTTGGTAATTAAATTGCTCCCTGCCGTTTCTGTTATTATCCCTGATATTTCCATAATTATATTCCCTCCTGTTGTTGTTCGTCTGATGCTGGTCGTACGCATCGTACCTACTTAAAAATTGCAGTAGCGATGTCATGTTCCGAATGTTCTGGAGTATGATATTTTCTGCCACATTGTTTTCTAACTGCCTCGCTAAATATTGAACCATTTCCTGCTCATTCACAGATGGTGTAAAATATCTCGCTGTTTGATATTTTTTCATGATATAGATCTCCCTCGATGTTCCTTGGTTTTTATCATATCTGGCCCTTGAAAATTCTTCCCTAATGACATTTTGTTGCACGTCGCTCCAGTACTGTTTAATGAACAATTCTTTAAACTGCTCATACTCTGTACATTGTTCTTGCACCAGTTTGTACCATAATTCCGCATTTCCCTTCAACATTTTTCTCACTAATCGCATCCTCTGTTTGTTGTTTCTTATCTCAGTAAAATATTCCTCAATGTTCTTAATGAATAGCATTGGTGATTCATATTTCCTGCCCTCAAATTTGTATGGTAGCTCTTGTCCATACATGTAATGTTCCTAACCTACAGGTAACATTCTCCCTGGCTCTCTTTCTTTCAATTCCTCCAAATCATGGTCGTGTATGCTTAATTTATCACATATGTCCCCCATTTGCTTTTTATTGTTTGATTTATTTATTTCCGCTTGAAAATACATTTGTTCGTTTAGTTCTTGCATATGCCGTATTCTGTTGTTCATCTCTTGGGATGCTTCTTCTCTCAAATTACTTTCTATTCGTATGCTCTTATCCATATTTTCTAATTTTTCATCCACTTCTTCCTTGTTTTCTACAATCGTCCCCCATAATTTCTCATTTTCCTCCTGTATATCCCGGATTAGCTCTTCCTTTGTCTCCTCCATTTCATTAAATAATTTTTTCTTTTCATTTTCCCACTTACTCATTTGTCGACTTATACTTTCCTCCAATCTCCTCATATCTTCCCTCCTATTTTCCTCTGCTTTGCGCATGTCTTCTTTTATGTTTTCCTCTGCTTTCATTATATTATTATTCATTTGTTGGAACATTGCTATAATCATTTCTGTATCCCACCCTTTATTTTCTTTTATCTGACTCCCTTCTCCTTCCTGTTGTCCTTCTTGACCCTTTTCAATTTTATTCTGGTTCATTTTGTTTTCCTGGTTAATTTCCTCCTCTTGTGTTTCTAAATTTAAAATTCTTGGCCCGTAAATTTTACCTGACTTAATCACTCTTTTATCTTCCATACAAAAAATTTAACCTATATAAATTATGCAACTTTCCTAATCTTAAACTTACTTATCCTAAATATAACACAAAAAAAAACAACAAAACAAAATTCATATCCGATAATAATTCTTTTTTTTAATAATTTGCCAACTAATTCGGCCTCCACGTTGCTGCGCCAATATTTGCTATGTATAATTTGACTTGATAATTATTTATTTAATTTAATAAGTATATACTTGGGGATAGAGTTCAATTGAATTTTGTTGGCAAATAAAAATAATGCATTTAACCTGTTCAATCATAAAAATTATTTTCACACAAGGAAATGTTCATGTGTAAAATTTAATAATTCTTTGCAATTATTTGCTTTAAGGTGTAACAGACTTCCATGGAATTTGCAAAATGTACGCATGCGCTGCATCCTTGCTAAACTAAAATGTGTGCAACTTGTCAAAATTCTAACAACGATCTTTACTTAGTAAGTACGATTTTGATTTTCTTTAAATTCTTGAAGCAAATACTTTACCAATTATATGTTAAATTACCACAGCACTATAATTTAACATAAGTAGTTGAAATTAAATTGAAATTAAAAATTACAAAGAACGTTCTGCTTTTCATTGTTAATAACACTTCCAATTATTGATAAAGATATCTCTTTGTTAGATTTAACTGGGTTATTTTATTTGATGTAATGTTTGGATTTGCGTGAATGCTTCTATCATTTTAAAATTGAAGTTTTTCACAACTTTACACTTACATCATAACTCGATTAAATTTTGTTAAATGTGTTTTTGGCTGGCAAATTTCATTGTTAGCTTTCGTCGTAGAGAGTGTTCTGGTTTGTCATCTTTGAGGCAGTTTAATAATATTTAATTTTATGACCTAGTTATTCTTTACTAAAAATTTTATAGTTGGCTTTGTTTCAAACTGTTATACTAATAGCAGGCTTATGTTTATGTTTTAATTTTAAAATTTGACAAAATTGTTTACTACATCTTTAACAATTTTTAACAAACATTACTACTGACGAAGATAACTGTAAGTGTTATCGAAACGTTTAGATTGTATAATTTAAAGTACACCATTAAAAAATCCCAAAAAAGATAAGTATTTTATTCTTTAAATTAGAATTATTATATTTATGATTACACTTGTTCATTACCTTTCCAGATATTGATACACGTCGTCGCACAACAATTATACACAAATTCAAAGAAAACATAAATACAGGACATCAAAAGAATACTCAATGCAATTTGTTAGGTTATGATAATAAAATAAACTCACATGTGTTGTTGAGTTTTCCATTAAATGGTCACCTTAAACTTGTTCCATGTTAACATTGGATGTAAACTTCATTCCATCTAACGATGTTACTGCCTTCCTGTTGAAAATGGTACTGCTTAATTTCCATAAATTCATCCAGTTTCACTAACTGATAAATCTTCTTTGTGATACATACATTGCACTTGGGTAAGATGCTCATTTACTTTTATAATTGCACTTTTATTTTAATTGAATATTTATTTAATTATTGATTTAAATATTCACTAATTTTCCGGATTAATCTTGTAATTTATTCTTTCATAAAATTTTATAATTGCTAACACTTTTATTTTAGATACCAATTTGAAGTTAAAATTATTTTATAACCTCAATCACTTTTGAGAAAAATAAACATCACATCCAAAAATAACAGAATTTTATTTAAATAGAAAAAATGCACATCAACCGATGTTGAACAAGATTTCGAAATGAAACAAAACAATAGTGTCGAAAATTATAAACGGTAGCCTTAGTTTTAAACATTGTTATTTGTTATATCGATTGTTTCTGAAATCTCAGACTCTACGTTAATCGCGGTTCACTTCCGATAATATTTACGAAAATTTTAACTAACATGTTAAAAAATGCACTATTAGCACTATGACTTGTTAGCCACAAAAGGATTAAAAGAATAAAAAAAAGGGTGCTGAGAGATCAGGAGCAATTCCTTTTATAACTTCTTATGGATACCAAAGCTTTCAATTTTTTTTTAACGTTACATACAAAAGATCCTTGCATTCGATTGGTCTAAACAAAAAAATTAATTTAACTAAAACATAAATAATGCCATAACTGTTTCAATTCAATTCGGATTTGCTTTTTAAATACATTTTTGAACTCAGGGCATAATTCTGCATAAATAGACACCTCACATGCTATTATTTGTTTCATCAATTTAGCTTTTGACAATTTTATACCTAAAATTACTAATATCTAACAAATTTTTACAGCTAAACTGATGACATATTCAGCTTCTGAAGAAAAAAAAAACTATAAGAATACACTTATTTCAAAACATTTTACATAGTTTTAGCAAAATTTCTACTTTAATACCTTAATTTTAGGTACTTAACCCAACTTTTCTAAATTGATGTTTAAATTATATATTTAATGTTAATTTCTTTGTAAAAATAAGGGTAACCTATTATTATATGCTTTTATAATTTATTCTGAACTTATCTGGTCCTAAATAAGCTATAAATTTGTAAAATTCTTAAATTTTGTACTTAACCTAACTTTATATAATTTAATTTAACTTTGCGATTTAAACGTTTATATCACTTGTAATGTTTACCTAACTTGTCCATATATATGTCTCTAACACAATCACTGTTTATCTGTACTCTACAGTTTCTAATTTTGTACTTTCATACTTTCATAATGTTAACTTATTTTGTAAGTTTTTGTACACAAATTGTATTTATATTTTAATTTCACATTGCACATTGTTATTCATGTTCTTAGATATGTTTCTAAGGCACTTTAACTTCTTAAGGACTTTTTAAACACTTAGTCTATTATCTACCAACGTAACGTCTTCGTACCATAACCCTTTTTATAGTTCGCAGAGTTTTTGTGTATTGTACCAATTATTATACATGTTCTACACATTAGGATTATTGTACTTCATGTAATCAATATCTGTTACGTGTTTAATTGCTTAATTATATTGATTTATATGTGAACTTCCTTATTTATCTTTAACACACTAATATGAATCTTGTTGACTTTTTTAACATGCTACTGCCATAGCTCAATGCTTTTATGAATACATTATTGTGCAAACCCCATAAAACCTGTTTTGTTGTATAAAAACCATCTGTTTATATTCGTATACTATATTTTCCTCATAACAAATGGTATAACTTCTTCAACTTTATTTGAACTTGCATACTATGTAATATTTGAACTCGATAAAACTCTACCCCCTCTATTACACCTATTTATAACCATCGCAATACGTATATATATATATATATATATATATATATATATATTATCAGAAAGCTTTCGATAACGTACCTCATACACGGCTATTGGAAATATTAAATATATACAAAATCCACCCAATCATGATACAACTTTTGGCGCACTTAATGAATCAGTGGAAAACGAAGCTCAGCATAGTTGAGGAAAAAGGCAATCGCAGAGAAACAGATTATATAAAAATTCAAAACGGTATTTACCAGGGTGGTTGACTAAGTGCCGTATGGTTCTGCCTTGCACTAAATCCGCTTTCGAAAATGTTAAACTAAACAAAATGTAGATTCAAAGTAAACATCGGGAAGCATGGTTTCACACACTTGATTTATACGGATGACATCATGTTAATTTCAAACTCTGAAAGAAACCTACGCAAGCTGTTGAAAATAACAGAAAAGTGTAGCGAGGATATTAATATGGCATTTGGCCTCTCAAAATGTAAAATAAATGCATTAAAGCTAGGCAAATGGGAAAAAATCGAACTATATGAAATGTACACACAACCAGAAAACAAAATGGAAAACATGGCGAAAAATGAAACTTACAAATACCTTGGTCTCTTACAGAGAAAGTCACGAGAAAGATTACTTACCCTGAACCTAGGCGAATGGTGGAAAATGCAGTAACGTCGAGCAATTCTTATTCGAGCGTTGCGGGACGTAATACTGATCTTAATCAGATGAGCAATGTAATACCTGAAATAAAAAAAAATGTTAATGATGAAGTGAAACAACTCACCACTGACTTAATACATTAAGTAGTCGTTTCCAGGGCCTTCAACAAGCGCCGTCAGTTCTTTCAGTCTGACGAGCAGAGTCGAAATGCAAATGGAGGACGAATCCAGGGATGCTAAAAGGAAAACACTTATGGAACGTAACCCATCAACGAACTCGAATATTTTCTCCGTTGATGAGAAAACAGTAAATGAGGCTAAAAGTCGAAAGAAACAAAAAGGGATGGCCCAAGGGTAAACTCACAGGCACAAATAGTGAAAGGGGTACCAGTGAATGATTTCTAAATATAGCTGTGATACGATTTGTGAGAGTATAAACAGTGTAAACCAAAGAACTGACACTGTGATAACATATGTGATGTTAAACTGTGATAAAACTCACAACTGAAAATAAACATCTGTGATATCGTTTAATTTACTACGTTTGTCTATATACGTTCTTTGTATTTTGTACTTTATTTTTTGTTTTTTGTCATTGTCCTTATTTATATTCTTTATCAATGCATAAATAAATCACTCCATTATTCAATGGAATTGTAATGGATTATTAAGTCGTGCAAACGAACTATCTGTTATCGCAGCAAAATGGGACCCGATTGCTCTAGTAATACAAGAAATTCATCTACGAGATTATCAAAACTTTAACCTGAGGCAATATGCATGTATTAGAAACGATGATACCTACAACGAAAGAGCCAAAGGTGGCGTAATTACATTTTTTTAAAAACAGCTGCCACGCCACCCAAATTTCCATCAATACAGAACTACAAGCAGTAGCAATAACAGTTGAACTTCCCATAAAGTTAATAATTTGTAATTTGTACTTACCACCTAATAAATAAGTATGCATTTCATCACTAGACGGCTTGGTAGAACAGTTAGATAAACCATTAATATTGATGGGTGATTTCAATGCCCGCTCCCCACTATGGGGTAGTGATAAAACGGATACACGAGGAAAGACAATTGAAGAACCTATTATCCGATCCAACTTAATAGCCTTGAACAATGGGGATCCCACACATTTAAGTGTAAAAGATGGAGTCATTCTATCTTATATTGATCTCACGCCTTCAATCACAACAAAATTTCAATGGGAAGTTCTATCTGGTGAAGGAACTAGCGACCATTTCCCTATACACTTAAACACAGGAGTTGGAAAAGATCCCACTATTTATACAGACAGGTGATTGACAAAAAATGCCAATTGGGAAGCATTAAAAAATGAAGTAGATCTACATGTTACCCCGAACGAAATTGATGAAGCAGTAAACCAAGTAACCGACGAAAACCTTAAAGCAGCATCTAGCAGCATTCGAAAAAGCAAAAGTTGCGCTCCTGGAAAAACGGTCCCATGGTGGAATGCTGAAATCAAAGAATTAGTAGAAAAAATAAAAAAGCGTTTAACAAGTTTTGCCCTTTGAGAACGCCACACGAACACCCAAACCTTCACTACAAGGTAATCCAATAGCAACTATGGATAACCCCTAAATTGTGGGAATGACGTTGGACCATAAACTAAACTGGACTAATCATATAGACCACCTAATAGACAAATGCTAAAAAACTATTAACTTGTTAAGATGCATCTCAAACATCCGATGGGAGGCAATATCAGAAATATGGAGTAATATATGGCAAGGCAATGAGAGCTACCTGAAAACAATAAAACCTATGCCACAGAAGTGGGCAAATGCAGCCTGTTTGAACATAAGAGAACCTTACTCACTCATACCTCCTGACGACAGAATGCGAGAAATGCAATACTAGACTAACTGTAAAATATGTGCTGTTGGAATGCCTAGATCTAGAATTCCGCGAACGATGTCTTATACCAGCAAATCTAAAAGAAATACTTGAAAATAAAAAAGAATCAATAATAAACATTCTGTGAATTAAGTGGAATCAAACAGCTGATCTAAAAAAGAAAAAGGAAAATTACATACCGTAGACCAGCAGGCTAATGACTCTAGTAGTCTATGCCTCAACAAAAATAATCCCCCCAAGGGATACACCTTATCGTGGTGGGGGGGGGGGCAGTAACCACTGTTGCCAGCAGTGGTGAAGTCAAGTATCCTAATCGTTTGTCCTGTACTTTTTATTGTCTAGGTGTTCTGTCAGTTGCTTTATGTTTTGGGGACCTGGACTCATTAACAGAAGCGAATTCAAGTTGTAATGAAACCGTGCCGAGGAATGAATGGCCATACGAGACATGTTCTTGAACGGTGCCCTCTGGATACCTGGTGACCTCCAGTTGGAATGTAGCCTTCTGCTGTTAAGGGCGCACTAGCAGCGGCGACTTTTATTTCGTCCATACTCGTGGGAACAATATGAATATTTACATTACAAAAACTTCAGAGTTGCCCGTCTCTCAAAAAACTGGCACTACGAGTCTATAACAGGAGGTATCACCTCGGTCCTTGACCGTAAAGATAGATGGTGGGGACTTCAATAACGTAAGTCCTTTCTAAATAAAGTGTTGTTTGGTCTTGTAGGAGACGTAAAAATCATAAATTATTTTGATAGAAACAGCATTAACTGCTCAGACCAGAAAATTACTACAATCAAAACGGTTAGACTCGTTTGAAATAGAGGTAGAAGCACATCGAACTCTAAACACATCAAGAGGGATCAACTATTGCAGAGACTTATTAAACTATACTCTTGAGGAAATCGCTACAGAACTGAAATCACAAGGTGTAACAGACGTTCGGAGGATGAAAACTAAAGTAAACGGCGAAATGCGGGATACTGCAAACCACGTGTTAACGTTTGCAAAACCAAAACTCCCGGAAAAAATTAAAGTTGCATTTTATTCGTTATCTATACGTACCATATTCGATCTCCCCTTAGATGCTTTCGGTGTCAAAAATTTGGACATACATCGACAAGATGTGTAAACGATCAATTATGTGTATGTGGCAAACCACTACATTGTGGAGGAAGATCCTGCGAAGAACCTGTTACCTGCGTAAACTGTGGAGGTAACCACTCTGCACGATTTAGAGAATGTCCAGTTTTTCAAAAGGAAGTTAGTATACAAAAAATAAAAATACTGGAGGGACTATCTTATCCAGAAGCCAGGAGAAAGGTAGAAATTTCTACTCACATGCAAGACGAAAGTTACTCAAAGGCAGCGTCTACACCCCTAACACTGGATACAGATGCAGTAGTAAAAGATGTGGTTCCATCCCTAGTATCTGTGTTAAAAACTGTTTTTGTACATAAACCAATAGAAATATTTACTGTATCCGAATCAGATCCGTCTATGGAAGAGCAAAGTTTTAAAGAAAAAAGGAAGCGTGCGGTCATGAGGAGTGTTTCTGTGGAAACCGTTGTGTCTTTCAAAGAAACTAGATTAAACACAGAATCTAGTTTAGAATCCATCGACAAAGACTTGATAGACGTAGTCAAAGGAAAAAATGGGTGGTCCAAAGGTAAACTTAGCGGGACGTCCAAGGTGAGAATGAAAAGTTCTAGTCAAAGAAGCGAGAAATAACATCTTTGATATTTTAATTTTTTGTGTCTGTATTTGTGTTATTTATTGGTACGATTTTAAGATTTTATCTATACATTTGTATGTACCTGTTTATAAATTCTATGTTCCTGTCTACATACTTAATGTTATGTGTCTTCTATATCATTTTAATAATAATCTGAAAATGGCGCACATAACTACTCCTAATTTAACAAAAATGATACCACACACCACACTTCAATGGAACACGCGCGGGCAAATACGCAGAACTAATGCAATTAGTAAATGAACATAATCCTATAATTCTAGCAATACAGGAAACTAAACGAAAGCTAAATGAAAATTTCAAATTTACAAACTATGAATTTGTGAGAAAAGAAACGTACATCAATGTTGATTGGAAGGAATCACGGAGGAGTGCTGATTATGGTACGAAATTATATCCCCTATCGAAAAATACACTTTACTACCGCAATACAAGCATGTGGTGTAGCATTACTAGGACCAAAACCGTTAAATATTTTAATTGCATACCTCCCTGATCAAACATGGACGGAAACCGAGTTAAAAACCTAATTAATCCGATTTCTCATCTACGACTTAATCTTGGGAGACTTTAACTGTCACTACAGTACGTGGGGATCGGAAGTAAACACCAATAAAGGAATGCTACTAGTGACAATAATTAATGACACTAATATGATAATATCGAATGATGGTCAAGCTATACACATGAATGAAAGCAACGGCAACATGAGCATAATAGATCTATCACTATCCTCTCCTTCAACCGCCACAGCATTGAGATGGTCAGTCCTAAACGACTTATATCAGAGCGACGATTTTCCAATTATCATAAATTTAGCCTACCCAAAAGAAACGAACAATAGACAGTTTAATCGTATTCAAACAAGCACGCGCAAAAGAAAGAATAGCAAAACGTACTGCACAAATGAAATCATGGCGTCAATTATGTTCAGTACCAATATTACGGAAATGTGGCATAAAGTGCAAAACACCATGGGAACACGTAAATCACCTACCTTGCCAGCACTAGAGAGAAGAGGTAGCATAGTAATGGATCCCGAAATTACATCGAACATGCAAGGTGAATACTTTGGAGAAGTATCAAGTGATGCACAGCACCCGATCGCTTTCCAAAATACCAAACGGAGCTGCGAATCAACCCCAATAAATTTTGAGATTGACGAACAAAACTCATATAACCAACCGTTTACTTACCTCGAACTAGAAAGGGTACTGAAGAAGTGCAAAGATTCAGTACCTGGAGATGACACCATAACTCTGCCTAAAGAAAAAAATACTCCATTAAGGTCGAGAACTATCGACCTATTACTTTGCCCGCATGCCTAAGTAAGATACTTGAATGGATGATAAATCACAAATATCGGTACTTGAAGTGCAACATAAAATTAGTAAATATCAAGCGGGATTTAGAAGAGGCTACTCAACAGTCGACCATCTAGCCAAACTGGACAAAATAACTAATGGAGCATATACAGAATGAGGCATGAACACACTGAGTCAGAAATAAAAGTTAATAGACACATTATTCCATATGTAAACGAACATACATTTCTAGGACTTACCTTTGATAAAAAGTTAACATGGAAAGCACACATAGAGCAGCTCAACGGAACCCGCAAACTTACATTAAATAGACTTAAAGTGCTTTGTAATCACACATGGGGTGCTAACCAACAGTCGTTAATGGCGATAGTAAATGGCCTTATAAAAAGCAGACTGGAATATGGCAGCATGGTGTATACAAAACCTGCAACACATTTAAAGAAAATCCATGTAACATGGAATCAGGCCCTCCTTTTAGTAACCGGTGCATATAGGATCGAAGCTCTAAATGTCGTCGCTAACAGCCTCCCACTCCATTTAAGGTTCCTGGAACATAAGATCAAATATGACATAAAACTAATAAATAAACACCAACACTTCTTACATCAAGATATAATTGATCCACAATTACTAGAAAAATATGAATGGAGCGGAACGAGGACAGTACCGGCCATCGTGAAGATTTTTAAACATCTAGAGAACGAAGGGCTGCCAAAGAACATGTGGAAATCCGAAGCTGA
Source organism: Vesta saturnalis (assembly GCA_036346205.1). Taxonomy (NCBI): domain Eukaryota; kingdom Metazoa; phylum Arthropoda; class Insecta; order Coleoptera; family Lampyridae; genus Vesta; species Vesta saturnalis. Next base: position 163,127 of record JARFJB010000454.1, on the reverse strand, counting down.
ACCACTAGATTTTGAACTGATTCGTCCTTCCATAGCATATATAGAAATACATGATGTGTACGAAAAATATGTAATACAACACATGAACTACACCTTCATTTATACTGAAGCTATCTCACATCGGGGATATATAGGGTGCCCAATAGTGAATGATGAACGAGAGTTGAGATGGGACTTCACACTTTACAGCCACTTTGGTGGGCACGCTAAAACCTTTTGTATATACTACAAATAGTACTAACGATAATGTCGTACGCACAACATCTAAGTCGACCGTACTTGCCATACATAATATATTCACGGCTAATGAAATAGCGAAGAGCATGTTGCAAAAAGTGGCAAATAAATGGCAAGAAATCTGGGAAGGTAACCAAACACAATTACGAGAATTAAACCAAATGTACATAATAATAATAGTAATAATAATGACATCTGTGTGGAGAGAAGCCTGTTTGTATCCAATACGTGGTTTAAACATAAAAATATGCGTATGTATACATGGCAAAGAGGTGAATCTAAAAGTATGATAGACTTGATAGTGTATGATGAACGGCTTAGAAACCTGGTGAAAGACACAAAAGTAATGCGCGGAGCGGAGTGTGGATCGGACCACTTTTTGGTTGTATCGAGAGTGTTTTTAGGGCAAAAGTGGGTGTGGAGAAGGAAAGCAAACGTAGTGCGAACGTCCAGAATTAGGATTGACAAACTAGTGGATAATGGTGCGAGAATGAAATACGCAGATGCTGTGAATAAAAAGTTGAATATGAATGAAACAGTGTGGAACGAACAAATCAAAGACAATGACGTTGAAAGTACATGGATAAGCTTGAAAAACTCTGTTGTCAATTGTGCCGTGCGAATATGTGGAAGAGTGACTGTAGGTAGACAGAAAAATGTGCTTGGTGGAATGAGTCGGTAAAAAGGCAGTATGTAAGAAAAAATGCGTACATGGCAATGATTGCTGCAAAAATGAGACTGAGAAGAAGCGATTGTATGAGGTGTACAGATTAAGAAACAAAGAAGCGAAGAGGCAGTGAGAATAAGTAAAGAGGAAGTGATGGCTGTGGAAGGAGAGAAAATGCAGAATGATTTTGAGGGAAACAAAAACTCTTCTGGAAATGGGTCAAAATACAAAACGTGGCCCAAAACAGAACGCTGCAGGAGTGATGAATGATAGAAACGAAATAGTATGGGACGATTGTGAAGTGAGGAAATGCTGGCAAGAATATTTCGGAAAGCTGTACAGTAGTGAGGAAGTAAGACTGAAGGGTTAAATAAGGAGAATATAGAAGAAATGATGAATGAAACTGAGAAGGATATTGGAATAAATGAGGTAGAAAATGGTAGGAAGGTTGAAAAACGGCAAGGGAGCAGGCGCAGATGAAATCACTGGTGAAATGCTCAAGTATGGTGATGCAAAGCTTATATGAAGATTGCGTGAATTATTCAATGTATGCCTTATGTGTGGAAAAGTGCCGAATGATTGGAAAAGCGCGATTATTGTACTATTGTATAAGGATAAGGGGAATAAGAGTGATTGTAAGAACTACAGAGGAATAGGCATGCTCAGCGTACCTGGTAAAGTATTTGGAAGAATACTGATTGATAGAATACGAGAAACTACACAATCTAAGATGTGGGATGTGCAAGGTGGCTTCATACCAGGGAGAGGATGTGTCCATCAGATGGTTGCTCTCCAGCAGGTGATCGAAAAGTGCTTAAAGGTAAAAAGAAAGTTGTACTGTGCGTTTGTAGATCTGGAGAAAGCATATGACAGAGTGAATGGAGAGAAGCTGTGGGAAATATTAAATGAATATTGCGTAAATAAAGGTCTAATAAATGGAATAAGGGCAGTATACAACGGTAGTCGGGCATGTGTTAGGGTGAGAGGAGGTGTGAGTGAATACTTTAATATTGAGCAAGGAGTGCGACAAGGCTGTGTGATGTCACCGTGGTTGTTCAATGTATACATGGATAAATGTCTTAGACAAGCATGTAACGATACAAATGGTGTAATGGTTGGTGACTCCTGGTGTATGCAGATGACACAGTCTTATTAAGTGACAGTGCGGATGAGCTGCAAACCGCTCTGAGGAAGTTTGATACAGTCTGTGAGAGCATGGACCTAAAGGTAAACGTGAACAAAACTAAGATTGTGGTGTTCAATCGGGAAGGTGGAAAGGAGAGTAGAGTATTTACTCTGCAAGATGAAACTGTGGAGCAAGTGGACGAGCTGGTATATCTCGGTAGAATGTTTACTGCAGATGGTACAATTGAGAGCGAGATTGGACGAAGGGTCAATGCTGGAAGGAAAGTGATTGGAAGTATGTGGACGATAATGAGAAATGAAAGCATGAGCCTAGCTGCGAAACGAGCAATCTATAATGGCGTATTCGTCCCGTCAGTACTGTATGGAAGTGAGACATGGGTATGTCAAAAAAAGCACGAAAGAAACATAAATGCCGTGGGTATGAGATTCCTGAGAAGCGCATGTGGTAAAACGAGAAGGGACAATATAAAAAATTAACGCATAATGAGGGAGTGTGGTGAGGAAAAGGCGATGATGGATAGATATAAAAGTTGTACATTCCGTTGGTTTGGTCACATTGAGAGAATGAACAACGCAAGATTAACGAAACAAATATATGTGGGTGAGGTTAGGGGAAAGGCCGGGCCTGGTAGGCCGCGTAAAACTTGGCTGAATGTAGTAGAATCTATGATAAAGGAAAGAAAGATAAGGAGTTTTAAACACTAAAGGGCATGTCAGAGACTATGTATGAATCTTGCGGAAACTAGGGAGGTATGCGGAGATAGGAAAGCATGGAGAAAGATTGTGAATGAAAAATAAATAAGAGGCAGGGATTGTTTTGCCTACCCCGCAAGGGAATGGCGTGAAGGTTAAGTTAAGTTAAGTTAAGTTTTAATAATAATAATAATAATAATAATAATAATAATAATAATAATAATAATAGTAATAACAGTAATAATAATAATAATAATAATAATAATAATAATAATAATAATAATAATAATAATAATAATAAATGCAAATTCTGTAGGGAAACCACACTACGGTCCAGTATTATTTATGAATGGCAGAATAATTAGCATAACTCAAGAAATAAAGTTTCTGGGGCTCGACTTTGACAGCGAGTTGAGATGGAATAGACACCTCGAAAGTCTTATAGCTTCCAGCAGTCAATTGTTGAACATACTTAGAGTACTTGCTCACCAGAAGTGGGAGCTCACTAAACACTTCTTGACATCTACAAGGCTCTGATCTTGTCCGAATAGACTACGGATGCCAAGTATATTCTACATGTAATGAAACACTGCTGGGCCGACTAAATAAGGTTCAGAACCTTGCGATCAGGTACTCATTAGAGCCTTTCCAACAACACCTGTTAGTGCCCTTTGCGTCGAAGCAAATATTCCTCCTCTTGTTTTCCGTCGGAAACAGGTAATGTTAACTATTACCTAAAAGCATCGTTAGACAATGAGCATCCAAATTATGGGACGCTCGTTGAAGACACTAGGCATACACGATTATACAGATGTAGATCAATCGGCCAAAGAGCAAGGAAACACCTTAGAGATCTCAATCCAAACGATGAGGACTTGTCGAACATGACGAAGGAAGTTCGACAAAATTTGTAAAGGATGGAGTATGTGAGCGTGGCAGGAGCAATGGACGGAAACCATTGCTACGTTAAAAAGTTAAACCGACCCTTAAACCGTTATTCCACCTCGGTATACAACGTAGCAACTTGATGAGGTTATAGGCTCCGCTTAGGACATACTGTCTTACCATAGCTACTTGTTAGCGGGCAAAGACCCACCAAAATGTGAGAGATGTGGAGTAGGTTTGACTCCCGAACACTTACTTTGTCAATGTGAACAGTATGTGGTGGAACGAAACTTATTCGCTATTAGTGCAATGTGGGCCGCCAACTTGACAACCCGAACAGTGTAGTAACACATTAAAATTTATGCGAGCAACAGGTAAATTGGATGAACTATAAATAGTTCCATTAAATTTTAAACCAATTCATGATTGCATAAGATTTATTCCACCTGTGATATTTTTCGCAATTACCATCATAATAGAAAAGTAGAAAGGCCAATGGCCTCCGAAGCCGACGCCAAAGGTGGGGTTTTAGTGGTAGGCCGGAACGAGCCCACACTAGGTTATTGGTGTGTGCATAAGGAGCATTTCCCCGCCTGTTTAAAAAAAATAAATAATAATAATAATAATAGGGGAGTAAAGTCGAACCAGCACCTCCACGTGGTACTCCCCGGGTAATGCTAACGCTGGTCGCATACCGTTTCGTCATATATCCGTTCCTTACGTCCGTTGTCTACACTTGTGTTTCTTTTCGGAGAGTAAACTCCTCTATAAAATCTGAAATCTAAGGTGTTATGCGATCCGTGCCAAGAGATGAATGGTTATGCGAAGTTAGTCGCTAACGGAGCCCTCTAGATACCTGGCTGCCTCTAGTTGTAATCAGTTAAGCCTTGCTACGGTATGGGACCACTGTCGTAGTGGACCTGTTTTTGTACCCATTTTCGTGGGAATTGTATGGATAGTCTGTAATTAAACAAAGAGTCGTCCACCTCTTTAAACGTGGATACGGTGGGGGGTCCGTCCAAAATCCCCCACTCCCTAATATAAACATTGAAAAGGAGGATAACTGTCCCCGGTTCTTGTTTATAGGAAAAATAGAAGGAGATTTCTCCACACTGAGTCCTTTCTTAATTTCAAAAAGTTTATTTGGATTAGTTGGAAGAGTAGAGGAAGTGAAAAAGATGAAAGGAATGTTGCTTATTAAAACAGTGCCGAATAAACAATCCAAACGTTTGTTACAGCTTAATAGATTCTGTGGATTTGATGTAAGTGTCAAATCACATGAAACCTTAAATACTTCAAAAGGTGTTATATACTGTAGGGATTTCTTAAACTGCAGCGAGGAAGAAATCTTGGAAGGATTATCTGAAATAAATGTAATTGCTGTAAGACGAATAAAAACGAAAATTGGAGGTATTCTTAAAGATACTCCTAACCTTATACTGACTTTTAATTCCACGTCGTTACCTAAAACCATAAACGCAGCCTATTATACTTTGCGAGTGAGACCATATATCCCAGCTCCTATGCGTTGCTTTAAATGTCAAAGGTTTGGTCACACTATCTTTAAATGTGAAGGTCCACAAGTTTGTGTGTGCGGCAAACCTATACATGAGGGACTCCCATGTGAAGTTCCAGTCTGCTGTCCTAACTGCAATGGAGATCACCCAGCAAATTCGAAAGCGTGTGCGGTATATAAAAAAGAGCTTGAGATACAAGAGATAAGAGTTACACAGAAGATTACATATCCAGAAGCGAGGCGTATGGTGGGTAGTGTGGTAACATCCGCTAACTCATACGCAAACGCTGCAACACATAACTCTGCTAGCAGTCACTCTCAGGTGAATATTATTCCTGAAATAAAAAATATAGTAAATAATGAAATAAAAACACTTACTTTAGTCTTAATGGAGTATATCAGAAAGTCGCTATCTATGCCAACAGTGTATAAAGAGGCGGCGAAAGACACAGAAACTGTAATGGATGAAGAATCCAGGGGTGCAAAGAGGAAACTTTCTTTGACAAGGTCACAAACTACAGAATCTAGTGTAACTTCTGTAGATGAAAAGACATTAGAACAAGCTAAACAGCCTAAAAAGAAGAAGGGATGGCCCAAGGGAAAACCTAGGGGCTCTAGTACTCAACGTGGGTTACAAGAATAATCTGTGATATCTACTAGTCAAGGTTCAAACCTATGTGATTAAAATCTGTGATATTTTATTATTGTGTTTGTTGACGTTTTATAATTTATTTTACATTATCAATTATCTGTGATATATGTGTAATTGTCCTCGTTCATGTATCTAGTCAATCGTTGTAAAAACACATCGAGTGTTCATTTTACAATAAATAATAAAATTCATAAAAATTATCCAGTGGAATTGTAGGGGACTATCCAACAACCTGAACGAGCTGAAACTGCTAATACAAAAGCATACTCCAGTGTGTGTTGCTCTTCAAGAAACGCACTTGAAACCCAGAAACAAATATAACATCAAAGGTTTTAACCTAATAAGCAAAGATTTTTACTCACCTCAAGGAGCCTGTGGCGGTGTAGCTTTTGCGATCCGAAAAGGCACACCATATAAAAGAGTAAATATAGATACACCATATCAAGCTGTAGCAGTAAAACTTGAAATTAACGGAGGCTTTACACTATGTAATATTTACCTCCCCAATACAAATTATAATGTTGGAGAGATTGGAAAAATTATCAATCAGCTACCAACACCTTTGATCCTTGTTGGCGATTTTAATTCCCACAATATAGTCTGGGGCTCCATTTCAAACGACGCCCGCGGTAAGGAACTCTTAGATCTTATAGGAAATAGAAACCTTAGTATTCTAAATGATAATTCGGTTACCTATTTCAATGTAAGATCAGGAAGGTTTGATACCATTGATTTATCGATATGTTCACCAACTATACATACTGACCTGAAATGGAAAGTGGAAAATGACTTACACAACAGTGATCATTTCCCAATAATTACGAGTATCCGAGGTGACAATCCAATAATCAAAACTGTATCCAAATTCAAAATTCAACAAGCTGATTGGGAACGTTTTACAAAACGGCTTAATCCTCCAAACGAGGATACATTGAACCTTGAAACCTTAACACAATCTATTTTTAAAGCTGCGGAGGATAGCATACCAAAATCCAAGGCTCACTACATCACTAAGATGGTCCCATGGTGGTCATCCAAAATAAAAGAAAAAATATCGTTAAAGAAAAAAGCTTTAAATAGATTCCGACATAGCCCCACATTGGATAACCTCGTTGAATTTAAAAAACGTAGAGCAGAGTGTCGATGGGAAATTCTAGCAGCACAAGGAAAATCGTGGCGAGATTATGTATCTACCATCACACCATACGCAACAAGCCATGAAATCTGGAGAAAGATTGGTGCTATATCCGGTAAAAATGGATGTAACTATCCGGTATCTCTCCGCAAAGCAGATGGGGTTGTAACAAACAATCTGATGGATATATCTAATACTCTTGCAGATCAATTTTATCAAGTCAGTAGTTCTTCAAACTGCTCTGATCCTTTCCTAGAGGTCAAGACTGATAATGAAGCAAGACTTATTAATTTTGATACGGAAGAAAATCTGGAGTATAACCTACCTTTTACACTAGAAGAGTTATAAACTGCAATTCAGAGCACTAAATCTTGTTCATCGGGATACGATGGTATACATAACCAAATGCTTCGCCATTGCAGTACAGAAATGAAGAAAACTATTTTAAAATTTTTTAATACGTGCTGGAAAGAATGCACCTACCCCCCAGAATGGAAACAAGCTGTTGTGGTCCCAATACCAAAACCGGGAAAAGACCCAATGTTGGCAAAACAGTACCGTCCAATCAGTTTGACCTCCTGCTTAGGAAAACTATTAGAAAAATTGGTAAACGAGCGCCTGCAGTTATTTTTAGAGAATAGGCACATATTTGTCTCTTACCAAACTGGATTTCGGAAGGGTAGATCAGCAGTTGATCACTTGGTCAAGCTGAGTGACAAAGTATTGAGGGCATTTGATAATAGGGAGCATCTGGTAGCAGTGTTCTTCGATATTAAAGGTGCGTACGATGTGACATGGAGACACGGTATACAACAAAATATGTTTAAATATAGTTTACGAGGAAATCTACCTAAATTCGTACATTCATTTTTGCAAAATCGTAAATTCGTCGTTAGAATTGGAGACGCCTACTCAAAAAAACACATCTTAGAGAATAGGGTACCACAAGGTTCAGCGTTGAGTTGTACATTGTTTGCTATCGCCATAAATGAAATAGCCTCAGGTGTTATGGGGGAAGTGGACAAATGTTTATACGTTGACGACCTTATGATCTGCTACGCTGGCAAATCGATTGGTGGTATTACAGAGAAATTACAAGAGGCAGTTAACCAAATACATAAAAATGCAAATTCTGTAGGGTATGTACTCTCGGAACAAAAAATCTAATGTATACATTTTTGCCGACTTAGGAGACCACACTACGGTCCAGTATTGCTCATGAATGGCAGAATAATTAGCATAACTCAAGAAATAAAGTTTCTGGGGCTCACTATTGATAGCGAGTTGAGATGGAATAGACACCTCGAAAGTCTTATAGCTTCCAGCAGACAATTATTGAATATACTTAGGGTACTTGCCCACCAGAAGTGGGGAGCTCACCCTAAAACACTTCTTGACATCTACAAGGCTCTAATTTTGTCTCGAATAGACTACGGGTGTCATCTGTATTCTACGTGTAATGAAACTTTGTTGGGCCAACTAAATAAGGTACAAAACCTTGCTATCAGGTACTCCTTAGGAGCCCTTCCGACAACACCAGTCAGTGCTCTTTGCGTCGAAGCGAATATTCCTCCACTTGATTTCCGTCGGAAACAGATAATAGTTAACTATTATCTAAAAGCATCATTAGACAATGGGCATCCAAATAATGAGATGCTCGTTGATGACACTAGACGTACACGACTATACAGATGTAGATCAATCGGCCAAAGAGCAAGGGAACAACTCTGAGATCTTAACCCAAACGATGAGGACCTGTCCAACTTGACGAAGGAAGTTCGACAAACATTTGTAAAGGACCGAGTATGTGAGCGCTGGCAGGAGCAATGGACGGAAAGCAACGCTACGTTAAAGAAAGTTAAACCGACTCTTAAGCCGTTATTTCACTTCGATATACAACGCAGCAACTTGATCAAGTTATATAGGCTCCGCTTAGAACATACTGCTCTCACTCATAGCTACTTGTTAGCGGGCGAAGAGCAACCAAGATGTGAGAGATGTGGAGTAGGTTCGACTCCCGTACACTTACTTTGCCATTGTAAACAGTATGTGGTACAACGAAACCTATTCGCTATTAGTGCAATATGGGAAGCCAACTTGACAAACAGCGAACAGTGCAGGTATACATTAAAATTTATGCGAGCAATCGGTAAATTGGATAAATTGTAAATAGTTCCATTAAGGTTTAAACCAAATCATGAATGCATAAGTATTATTCTCACCTGTGATATTTTTTTCCTATTACCATTATAACAGAAACGTATAAAGGCCAATGGCCCCAGAAGCCGACGCCAAAGGTGGGGTTTTAGTAGGTATGCCTGGAAACGGGAGAGCCCCACACTACCCGGTTATTCCCCCGGTGTGTGCATATGGAGCATTTCCCCACCTGTCACAAAAAAAAAAAATAATACCTAGGGGTTGAACTACCTACTAGGAGCGTCCTCAGGTGGCGGATAGGGGAACGACCTTGCAAATGATCGTAAGTGATGCAAGGCCAACACCGAAATATGAGTTCGTGGCGTTAAACCGTCACTATCAGCTCTACGTAATACGGTGTTGCGGACCAGTTTACGTGGGGCCTTGTAACTAACGAGGACAGGGACGGCAACCCTGCGTCCCGTTAGCTGGAAGTTTACTTTTCTTACACTAGTCTTGAGTGGCTTCCTTTACTTTAACTCTTTTCTGTCGGAGCACCCTCGCTCTAACTCTTGTTCTCTTCAGGTTGAGAGACCTCTTCCTTCTTCTTTCTACTCTTCCCAGGGCATGCGCCGTAAAAAGCGTATACGGGTGTGGCAAGCCCGGGATGTCCTTGCTGGGGACGGCTGAGCGCTAGCCGTGTCCTAATACCGCAACCGCGAACTGTACTTCAGAGACTCTAGCAGGGCGTGGCTAGGGAACGTTGTACAGCTAGCGGTCGGTGGTCTTGGCTTTACCGCCCGGACTACGAGGAAGGTAACCTCTATAAAAAATCCCCCAATCCCAAGGTCGTTTGGCAGTTTTAGGTGCCGAAGGGATTGCGCGAGGGGAAGCCTGTGCGTGGCCAGGGGGATGCCTGGTTCCTAGCGATGAAACGCCTGCGGGGAATTTGGTGGCTCTTCGCAGTATTTTCACCCTGCCACAGCATGGGAGCACTACTGTGGTCGACTTTTATTTCTGCCCGTTCTCGTGGGAACAGTTATGAACGTTCTAAACAAGATACAACCGAGTGCCAGCTCGTTGAAAGTGGCAGTGGGAAAGGGCCCACTTGATAAACCCCCATCAACAAGCTCTGATACTGCGCCTGCTGTTGACTGGCGACAGCGATCTGTGGATAATGATGGAGTGAGCAGCGTCAACCCACGTAATGTTACTGCAACGAGTTATATAGCAACTCGTATTAACAAATCAAGGGAGGGGGTGTCAGTGCCTCAATTTTTGATTGTTAAAAGGTTAGATGGGGACTTTACTAAAGTCAGTCCTTTCCTCATCGCCAAGGAGTTAAACAGTTTGGTTGGAAATGCAAAAAAAATATAAAGAAAATGAGAGAAGGCTTGCTAGTAGAGACTGTCTTTGCAAAACAAGCGAATCAATTAATTAAAATCAAGAAATTTGGAGAATTCTCTGTTGAAGTTGTTCCTCACAAAACGTTAAACAGCTCAAAAGGTGTCATTTCATGCCGAGACCTAAATAATGCTAGTATAGAGGAAATGTTAGATGGTATGGCAAATAAAGGTGTAATTGACATTAAGCAAGTTAATACTAAAAGAGATAATGTAGTAATTCCAACTTCAACATATATAATTACTTTTGACAGACCTAAACTTCCAAAGACTGTTAAGGCAGCTTTCCGCACTCTGGAAGTAAAACAACACGTACCCTTGCCCCTAAGATGTTTTAAATGTCATCGGTTTGGACACACATCCATAGGTTGTGATGCTCAAAAAATAGTAACCGAGTTGATTTCACATTTAAAAGTAGTCATTAAACATATTATAGAAGAAAACATTCCAGCCTTATCTCACGTAGTAAATGAATCACCTCTAATAGAAGATTCCTTTAAATCAGTTGACAAAGTTTTAAGTAAGCTACGCGAAAAAATAAAAAGAAAAGAAATTGATATCATAGACTTTATTGATGATGAAACCGAGTCTGGTCAAGTAACAGACTCAAGCACACAAAGGAAAAAAAAGGCAGGTTGGCCAAAGGGGAAACCCAGAAAACCATCAGCAGTAAATTCTGCGTCAGGCAGAAGTGATAATGAATAATCTGTGATAAATTTTTACTATTTACAATTAATTCGTACGTGTTGTATAAATTTTATTTACACATTTTTGTTTGTTGTCCGTATGTGTTTTACGTCTTTTATTTATTTATTGACGTATTTATTTATTTATTTATTTATATATTTTTATATTTATATATATTTATTTATTTAGTTACCTTTTGTTTTGTTTGTCTGTTTGTTTATATACTTATTCCGTTTATTTTGTACGTAATACATAAGTGTTTTAAAGAATTTTAGAACAACTCAATATTATCACATTCACTTTAAATGAGAGCATTATTCAATGGAACCTGAACGGAATAAAAATTCGTTATTGGGATCTTCGAATGATACTAAACAAATATCAACCTTTCTCTATCTGTCTTCAAGAGACACACTTGAAAGGCAGAGAAAAGGTTAACCTAAGAGGATACAGAGGTTTCTATAGAAACTGCACTGAAACCTAACAGGGCAAGTGGGGGGTTTCTATCTACATAAAGGACAATATACCTTGTCAGGAGATAAACATTAATACAAGATTACAAGCGGTTGCCATTCAAATTGAGGTTCCCATTAAAGTAACCATTTGTAATATCTCTCTTCCGGAATTTAATTGGAGCGCACATGATATTGAGAACTTAATGCAACAAATTCCCTCGCCCTTCATACCGCTTGGGGACTTCAATGCCCATTCAGAAATATGGGGATCTAATACCACAGATCAACGTGGACGCATACTGGAGACTATTATGGAAAATAACGCTTTAGTTCTCCTGAATACTGGATCTCCCACACACTTAAACTTAAGATCTAATAACCTAACAGCAATAGACCTTACATTTTGCTGCCCATCGCTAGCATTAAATTTAAACTGGATGGCCAATGAAGACTTCTATCACAGTGACCACTGCCCAATTAGTATTATGCTGCCTAGTAAACAGAAAGCTGTCAAACGCCCAAAAAAGTGGATTACCCAGAAAGAAAACTGGACGAAGTTCTCTGATATGCTAAATAACTGTTCCTGGTCCGCTGAAGAAACCATAGAAAACCAAATTATAAGACTTATAGAGAACATTATAAAATCAGCCCAAAAGTGCATTGCTCAAACAAGTGAAATTCCTAAGAGGCCAAGTGTTCCATGGTGGAATACAGAGGTCACAAAAACGCTATTCTAGCAAAAAAAAAGAATGCTAAGAATTTTCCAAAGAAACCCCACGGAAACAAACCTTATTGAATTTAAGAAAGCTAGAGCCTTTTCACGAAGAATGATTAATCAAAGTAAAAGATCTTCATGGCAAAGCTATATATCAACCATAAATAGTAATTCTACAATATCTGAGGTTTCGAAAAAGGTCAAGAAAATCGCAGTAAAAACCATGAGGAACCATCAAGACTTCTTAGATTCCAAGGCAAAGAACTTACTGGACAAGATGAAATCGTAGAAGCTTTCGCAGAATATTTTTACTCCATTTCTAGCTCAGAACTGTATAGCGAAACTTTTGCTGAAATAAAAAATCAAACTGAAAAAGAAATTAATTTTAGTAGTGAAGAAATGCATGATTATAATCTACCTTTTTCAATGGGTGAACTAAAACAGGCACTAAGTAAATCTAAAGACTACACCAGGTCTTGATAACGTCCACTATGCAATGATAAGAAACTTGCATAAAACTGAACACAAAGGTTACTAGATATATACAAGGAAGTGTTCAGAATAGGTACTTACCCAGAAACTTGGAAACAAGCGACGCTAGTCCCTATTCCCAAACCGGGTAAAGATTTTACGAAGCCGGAAAATTATCGTTTAATTTCACTTACGTCTTGCCTTAGTAAAGTATTTGAAAGGATGATTAATGACAGACTAATGTGGTATATAGAATCAAAGATGTTGCTGTCACGACGACAAACAGGTTTCCGTCGTTTCCACTCTACCATTGATCTTCTTGTGTTCCTGGAAAACAACGTCCAAAACGCTTTTCTGAAAAGGGAACATATGTTGGCAATAAATTTTGACTTGGAAAAAGCATATGATTTAACGTGGAGGCTCAACATCATCAGAAAACTGTACCACTGGAAATTTAGGGGTAATTTGCCAAAAAATTATTAAAAGTTTTTTGTCTAATCGTACCTTTACAGTCCAGACAGATACAACCTTCTCCTCTGTGAAGTCTTCAGAAAATGGTATTCCCCAGGGATCAGTGTTGAGCTGCTCTCTTTTTCTACTCGTGGTTAATGAACTGATGGATACAATTAATACTCCAGTACATGCATGTCTTTACGTGGATGACCTAATTATATTTCAAAGTTCAGAAAATATACACCAACTACAAATAAACATGCAAGCCAGCATTAACAACTTAGTAGAAATGGCAGAAAGTGTAGGTTTTAGATTTTCCTCAGCCAAAACGAAAGCGAATCATTTCTGCCGGCTTAGACACCAACATGTTGATCCCACTCTATACATCAAAGGAACCGAAATAGTGTTCCAATCAAATATTAAAATTCTTGGAGTTATTTTTGACAGAAGACTATACTTCAGAGAACATATCCAAATGCTCAAAACTAAAGCTAAAAAGAAATTAAACATAATCAAATGTCTGTGTAACATAACTTGGGGGGTAGACAGAGATACGTTACTACTTTTTTATAAGTCATTTGTGTTATCTACTATAGATTACGGCTCTATAGTCTACTCTTCAGCCCGTCAGTTTCATTTAAAGAAATTGGATAGAATACATACCAGCGGACTGTGAAAGCGGAATGTGTACTGGTGCATTTCGTACTAGCCCCATAGATGCAATACATTCTGACTGCGGAATTCCAAACTTACGTCTGCGTAGACTATACTTAATCATTAATTATCTAGCAAAAATAATAACATTGCCTAATCACTTAAACCACTATATAGTCCATGATCAAAGCTATCAAGAACAGTACCGACGTAGACCTACGGTTACTAAACCGGCCATAATACGAGCAATTGAAAAAACACAAGAATTAGACATGGGAATATTGGGAAATGAACGCGCAGACGCAGCTGCACGAATGGGATCTTCCCAAATAGCATATTACGAAATACCTACTGAAATAAGCGATTTCAAAAAATATATTAAACATAGAATTAATAGTATATGGCAAATAGGATGGGACAACTCGGGAACAATTCTACGACAAATCAAAAAAGACATTAAGCCTTGGAACAGAAATCCACATTTGAATAGGGAAGAAGGGGTGGTGCTGACCCGAATGAGAATAGGCCATACTAGACTCACGCACCTACACTTACTAGGACTATCAAGAATGCAGAAATGCCACTTATGTGATAGGAAATTATCAGTAAGCCACATTATACTGAAATGCCCTGTGTATGAAGAAGCAAGGAGAGTATTACCCCAACCAAGGACACCAGCCGGAATATTTGAGGATAATACCACAAAGATAAATAGTCTGATACATTTTTTAAAACAAATTAACTTATACAAAGATATATAATACATAGCCTATTAATACTCTAGTGGGAATAGCTAATGGCCATGTAGCCGATGCTATCCGGGAAAGAAAAAAAAATATTAATAATGTTACTTCTTGAAATAAGAAGGAACATACTCATGACCACTTACATGAGCGGAGTAAAGTCTAATGTAAATAATACCAACAATAAAATCTTGTTTCCTAAAACAAATCTGTATGCTGGAGGATCTCGAACACGCCCATTAGGTTTTCGTTTTCTCGAATTTATGAATGACATCCACGAATCGGTTCCGACGATTTTAACCGATTATCCAGTTAAAGACACAAGAGAAGCTTTGGTAGCGCCAGCGACTGTAATGACAAGATTTGACTTCCGCAAAAGTATAAAAGACAAACTCTTAGAACAATGGCAACTTCAATGGACTAACACCAACACACAACTTGTAAAAATTCAACTATCTGTGACACAACAATACGTTCAGATGGAATTACCCAGGCAATGTTCAGTACGGGCTCATCGTCTACGAACAGGTCATACGTCTCTAACCCATCAACATTTATTAACTAGAGAACCTACACCAATATGTGAAATCTGTAACGTTAATCTCTCAGTAGTACATGTTCTTTGTGAATGTCCACAATATCAATTACAACGGAACCTCCATGGTTTAACAAAGGATACATCTTTAAACCTACAAAAAGGAAAAATGGTTAGTACCCTAAAATGTATCAAAGATATAGCACTTTATAATAAATTGTAGCTAATTGTATCAATGTATACACAGTTTCTATTAATATATAAACAGCAAATAAAAGAGCTAATGACCTTTGCAGTCGATGCTCCAGGAGGTGGGTTTTAGTGAGTAAAAATCCCGCACTACTTGACTCTTAGGAGACTTGTGCCTTTTGAACGTTTTCCCACCTCCTATACAAAAAAAAATAAAAAAAAAAATAATAATAATACCTGGGGGTTGAACTACCTACTAGGCGCGTCCCCAGGTGGCGGATAGGGGAACGACCTTGCAAATGATCGTAAGTGATGCAAGGCTAACACCGAAATATGAGCTCGTGGCTTTAAACCGCCACTGTTAGCTCTACCGAATACGGTGTCGCGGATCAGTTCACGTGGGGCCTCGTAACTAACGAGGACAGGGATGGCAACCCTGCGTTCCCCCTAGCTGGAAGTACACTTTTCTTGTACTAGTCTTGAGTGGCTTCCCTTGCTTAAATCTTTCCTATCGGAACACTCTGGTTCCAATCCTTCACCTCTTCAGGCTCCCAACGAAAGCTGAGAGACCTCTCCTTTCTCTCTCTCGTCCCAGGACATGCACCGTCAAAAGGTATACGGGTGTGGCAAGCCGGGATGTCCTGCTGGGGACGGCTGAGCGCTAGCCTGTCTCCTAATACCGCAACCGCGAACTGTACTTCAGAGACTCTAGTGGGGCGTGGCTAGGGAACGTTGTACAGGTAGCGGTCGGTGGTCTTGGCTTCACCGTCTGGACTGCGAGGAAGGTAACCTCTATAAAAAATCCCCCAATCCCAAGGTCGTTTGGCAGTTTTAGGTGCTGAAGGGATTGCGCAAAGGGAAGCCTAAGCGTGGCCAGGGGGAAGCCTGGTCTCTAGCGTTGAAACGCCTGTGGGGAAAGAGGCGCCTCCCCACAGTATTAATGCCCTCTTGTGGTATACCGGCTCTGCTGCAAGTGACATTTTTTCCGTGTGATCTCGTGGGATTTAGATGGGCTCGAAAACTATTAAAAATTCAGAGTTTTCCAACTCTTATATAATGGACGGAAGGGAGGGCCCAACTCCTAATTTGGGCGAAATGGATTCGGGGGTCCATTTCAAAATGCCACCGCAGAGAGGTCCATCTCTGAGAATATGGATGTTGGTCCCAGTCCAACTGAGAAATCTGGTAAAACGAGCCAAGAAAAGGCAGTTACGCCCCGGTTCTTGGTCATTAAAAGGAAAGAGTCAGGTGAGGGAGAAAATTTTGATAAAATTAGCCCATTCGTGATTTACAAAGCTGTATCTGGAATGTATGGTACTGTAAAAATGGCGAGAAAGATTAAAGATGGTCTTCTGGTTGAATCGAGTTCTGTCAAACAGGCAAATCGTATACTTGCAACGAGTAGGTTTCTGGATTTTGACGTACAGGTGATACCACATAGAACGCTGAACGTCTATAAGGGTGTAATTTCCTGCCCGGATTTGTTAAACTGCTCAACGGAAGAAATATGTAACGAACTGCATTCTCAGGGTGTCATTGAGGTACGCAGGTTGAAATCTAGGAAGAATGGTTTGGTACAAGATACTCCCGCACATGTGTTAACATTTAATACCCCAACTCTTCCTAGAAATATAAAAGTAGCCTTTTACTCATTAAATGTTCGCCTATATATTCCCCCCCGTTGAGATGTTTCAAATGTCAAAGGTTTGGACATTCATCCTTAAATTGCGAAGCCAAACAAATTTGTGTGTGTGGAAAAGCGATGCACGATGGATCTAAGTGCATAGATCCAATAACCTGCGTTAATTGTAATGGACCACATTCTGCCCGGTCCACCATGTGTCCAACATTTAAAACTGAAGCGGCTATTCAAGAAATAAGAGTGAGGGATAATCTAACGTATGCTGATGCTAAAAGAAAAGTGGTAATTGAAACACCCATTGCAGGGAAAAGTTACGCCAGAGTAGCGACAGAAAACCAATTTAAATTAGATATCCCACTACTAGCACAAGAGCTAACTCCGTTAATGGTGGAGGCAATGAAGCCGTTAATACAAAAAGTAATAAGCGACCAACACTTGGCTCGCGTAGATATTCCAAGTTTTGTAACACCCGCTAGTCAACCAATTACGCTGTACTGGGACGTGCCGCCCGACAATAAAAAAAGAACAGCAGACGATTTTGAGTCTAGTGACGATAGAGATTCTCAATCGTCCTTAGCTAGTAAAGTCGAAAAAATAAGGAAAAGGGGTAAAGGGCGGCCGAAAGGGAAACCTAGAAAGTCACCAGTGAATAGATAGTCATCTAAGTCAATCTGTGATATACATTTAGTTTAAGACCTTTCTGTGATACCGAAAATGTATTTATCTGTGATATTACATTAGGATTTATCTGCGATATTCATATATTTTTACAATTTTTTTCACGTTGTGTTTGTTTTCTTTTATTGTTATGTGTTTGTGAAGTCAAGCGTTTTTATTTCACATGCGAATTTCTCATGCAAAAATGAAATACATACGCATTTAAACATGTACAGGACCATCTGTAATTATCTTAATGCACGAAAAAATTCTACAATGGAATGTAAGAGGCATAAATAATAAGTATGACGAACTTCGCTACCTTCTAAATAAACACCAGCCAATGGCATTTTTAATTCAAGAGGCAAAATTAAAACCTAGTGAAAGGTGCCAGTTTGTAAACTATAAAGCATACAAAAGTATCCCAGAAGTACCCAAAGGAGGGAGATCACACGGGGGAGTCGTTTCTTTCATAGGAAATGATATAATATCAAATGAATTTGTAATCAACACTGAACTGCAAGCTTGTGCTGTAGAAATCAAAACACCATTTAAACTGTTTATAGTTAATGTATACCTGCCGGACAATGATTGGTCGGAAGATCAGTTACGTGGACTTTTTGGCCAAATTCCGGAACCTAAACTAGTCTTAGGAGACTTCAATTGCCATAACAACATCTGGGGAAGTCAATACACGTCCCCCAAGGGCACTCTTCTAGAAGACATTATTAACGATTCCGCACTAATCTTACTCAACGATGGCCAACCCACCCATATCAATGAAGTAAGTGGAAATTTTAGTGCAATAGATTTGTCCTTGGCATCTCCAACCATGGTAGTCCTCGCATCGTGGTCGGTCGAAGAAGAACTGCATCACAGCGATCATTTTCCGATATTGATGCAGTTGTCGGCAAGGGAATATGAATTTAACGAAAATCCGAAATGGTGTTTAAAGAAGGCTAATTGGGAAAAGTATAGAAACTTACTTGCCCAACCTGAGCTTGATGGAGAAGTGGAAAATGCGGTCGACAGTATATCTACAGTAATAATAAAAGCTGCACGAGCTTCTATCCCCTACGGTTGCGGATCCCACAAACGATGTCTCGTCCCATGGTGGACTTCTGAAATTAGTGAGGTTAATAAAGAAAAAAAAAGATTACTGAATACCTACCGTCGACATAGAAACCCCACTAATTTCGTGGCGTTTAAGAAAGTCCGTGCACAAGAAAGGCGTTTAAAGCGCAATGCATAAACAGAGTCGTGGCGCAATTTTACTTCCACCCTGAACTCATCTTCTAACATGTCCCAGGTTTGGAAGAAAGGACAAAGTATCACTGGTACTAGGAAACCATATATCTTTCCTCTGATAGACGTAAATGGCGAGATTGAAAAAGACCCAAGTAAAGTTGCAAACCATTTAGCTGAGTACTTCTCCAAAATTTCTGGAAACTCTTCCTATTCAAAAACCTTTCTGGAAAAAAAAGAAACAGAAGAACGTAAAGGCGTAATTTTTGAAACCTGTCAAAGTGAACCGTACAATGCACCGTTCACTATGTCAGAACTCAATCGCGTCCTCAACCAGCTAAAGGATACTGCACCAGGGTATGATGGAATATCATTTTATATGATCAAAAACCTGACTGATGAACTGAAAATTAGTTTATTAAAGCTATATAACAAAGTCTGGGAATCTGATACCTACCCCAACAAATGGACAGAATCTATTATACTACCATTACCCAAAGAAAATAAAGACCATACCAAACCAGAAAACCTCAGACCTATCTCACTTACATCATGCCTGAGTAAGATGATGGAAGCTATGATAAACCATCGTCTAGTCACAACTTTGGAAAAAAATAAACTGATTAGTCCCTACCAGACAGGTTTTAGGCGTGGGACCAAATAGCACACCTAGATAAAATTATCAATGAGTCCTTTTCAAACACTCAGCATACAATGGTGGTATTTTTCGATATGGAGAAAGCGTATGATACGGTTTGGAAACATGGAATCCTAAAAATGCTAAAATCTTGGAACTTTAAGGGTAATCTCCCGCGTCTCATAAAAAACTTTCTTTCAAATCGGGTGCTGAAAGTTAGAGTAGGTACTACGGTTTCAGAGCCCTACCCACAAATAAATGGTATCCCACAAGGATCGGTTTTGAGCGTTACGCTCTTTAGTATCGCTATCAATGGCATAGCAGACTGTACTAGCAACCATGCAAAAGTTATACTGTACGTAGACGATCTTGCAGTCGCTATTTCTGGTCAGGACATCAAAAAAAATGAAAGAAGTATGCAAGAGAACATAGATGTTCTCGTACAGTCGGCTGAGCAACGTGGGTTTAAATTCTCTATAAATAAAACAACGTGCGTCCACTTTTGTCGTTTGCGTAAGGAACATCCGGATCCTGTACTTCGCCTCAAGAATAACATAATTACTTTAAAAAAAGAATTTAAATTCCTAGGCGTCACGTTTGACAATAAACTTACCTGGAAGAGCCACATCTCAAATCTGGCTTTCTCTTGTAGGTTAATCCTAAATCGTCTCAGAGCAATAGCCGGTTACCCATGGGGAGCCGACACGGCAACTTTAAGGACAGTTATAAACGCCTTGATAGGCAGCAAGTTAGACTACGGATCTATTGCTTATTCGAACGCAGCACGTTCTCACCTACGTAAAATTGACGTAGTATGGAATCGAGCGCTTCTCATAATATCAGGCGCATTCCGTACGTCACCGTCTTAGTGTAGCAGCCAACCTGATGCCGATAAAAGAAATATTTCGGAAACACAAATTGCGATATGGATTTAAAATTATACATCATGTGAATCACTTTCACACAAAATACTTAAAACACCCGGAGGTAATGGCAATAGATGCGTGCGATCCCGGCTTTATTTAGGATTCACCAGGATTTGGCAAAAGAAAATTACGTATGCATCAACATGTGGGAAAAGCCCATTCAATTCATTGACTGGAAGGTAAATCCCCCTACGGTATTCGAGGACTTAATAGAATCAAGAAACTCTTTAAATATATTAAACACCGAATCCGAACGAGTTATCAATACCTTAGGGGAAAATGTCATTTTCACTGCCGCATATAAGTCAACACTTGGATGTGGCATAAGTATATCAGAAAAGAACTGCACAACATCTTGGTTCCTACCTGCCCCATGCTCATTGACCACAGCTGAAAAAGCAGCACTCGTTCAGGCAATATTAAACATAAACAACAATAGAACCTCACAAACAACAGTCTTATTTTCCTCACTAACCTTGGTATCACTTCTGAAGGACCAGTACACAAACGACGATTTGATGGCCACTATAATGTACCATTGTGACAATTTTAAGGAACAAGGCATACGAGTCACGTTCCTTTGGATACCGTTAACATGTCCTGCGATGGAGAAGTACAGGGCAAACGCACGTTGTACGGCAGAACAACCAACTCTTGACAACACGATGGCTGTTTATTCAAAATTAGATGTAATGAAAGATCTCAATAAAAGGGTTATCACCACTTGGCAACACACTTGGAACAGCTGCCAACAACAATTAAAGGAATGTATTCCTGTAGTAAACAAGGGTAATCTTCTAGGGCTGTCAAGAAATGACGAAGTGAAAATCTTAAGATTAAGAACAGGGCACATAAGACTAACCCATAGTTACCTACTTCTAGGAGAAGCGCCCAAGAGGTGCCCACAATGCCAAAACGCTGAGCTATCCATGTCACATATAATACAACGGTGCCCATCTCTAAACCATTTGCTTATGAAATTCGAGACTCCACAATCGACATTCTTACTCACCCCAATAAAATAAAAAACCTTTTGACGTTCCTGAAGCAAACAAAAATATATGAGCTTATCTGAAGCAAGGACAGAAGATTAAAACGTGCGTAATCAAATGACCAAAACAAATACTTACGGCGAATAAAGATTATTTAAGTTAAGGAAACGAAAAGGAGCCAATGACCTCAGGTGTCGACGCTCCTGTAACAAAGAAAAAAAAATAATAATGATAATAATACCTAAGGGTTGAACTACCTACTAGGCGCGTCCCCAGGTAGCGGATAGGGGAATGACCTTGCAAGTGATCGTAAGTGATGCAAGGCCAACACGGAAATATGAGCTCGTGGCATTAATCCGCCACTGTTAGCTCTACATAACACGGTGTCGCGGACCAGCTCACGTGGGGCTTTGTAACTAACAAGGACAGGGACGGCAACCCTGCGTCCCCTTAGCTGGAAGTTCACTTTCCTTATACTAGTCTTGAGTGGCTTCCCTTACTTTAATTCTTTTCTATCGGAGCACCCTCGCTCTAACTCTTGTTTTCTTCAGGCTCTCAGCGAAAGTTGAGAGACCTTTTCCTTTTTCTTTCTACTCTTCCCAGGACGTGCGCTGTTAAAAGCGTGTACGGGTGTGGCAATCCCGGAATGTCCTTGCTGGGTGCGGCTAAGCGCTAGCCGTGTCCTAATACCGCAACCGCGAACTGTACCTCAGAGACTCTAGCAGGGCGTGGCTAGGGAACGTCGTACAGGCAGCAGTCGGTGGTCTTGGCTTGATTGCCTGGACTACGAGGAAGGTAACCTCTATAAAAAATCCCCCAATCCCAAGGTCGTTTTGCAGTTTTAGGTGCCGAAGGGATTGCGCGATGGGAAGCCTAAGCGTGGCCAGGGGGAAGCCTGGTCCCTAGCGTTGAAACGCCTGTGGGGAAAGAGGCGCCTCCTCACAGTATCAATGCCCCTGGTAGTATCCCGGCTCTGCTACTTGTGATTTTATTTCCGAGGGTTCGCGTGGGAACAACATGAGCAAAACTCCCAAACAACCTTTACAGAGTGCCAGCTCTTTAAATATGGAGGTGCAGGAGGGTCAACTTGATAAACCCACCAAAGGCTTTGTGACGGATTTTTTACCCCGGTTCCTTGTCCTTAAGAGAAAGGATGGGCTTAACTTCGACAACGTTAGCCCATTTTATATACAAAAATGTTTGTACGGTATATTTGGCAGTCTGAAAATGATAAAAAAGATCAAGGATGGTATATTGGCTGAAACTGTATCTAACAAACAATCAAAGAAGGTATTAGATACTATAAGATTTGGCGATTTTGAAATAGAAGTCTATGCTCATAGAACTATGAATGTTTCTAGAGGGGTTATATGATCTATTAAACTGCACGGTTGAAGATATATGTGAAGAACTAAAAAGTCAAAAGGTAATAGAAGTTCGAAGACTGAAAATTAAGCGTAATGGGGTACTGGCTAACACAGCCAACCATATTTTGACTTTTAATACCCCGATGTTACCCAAAACCATTAAAGTGGCATTTTACTCTTTAAATGTCAGATTATATATCCCGCCTCCAATGAGGTGTTTTAAATGTAACAAGTTTGGACACACCTCTTTTAAATGTACAGCACAACAGCAGCTATGTGTTTGTGGAAAACCGCAACATGACGGATCTATATGTGAGCAACCTGTCACATGTATTAATTGTGGAGGTGCACACTCGGCTCGTGCGACAAGTTGCCCAATTTATAAAAATGAAGTTGCTATTCAGTTACTTAGAGGCGAAAAAGAAAATTACCTCTCAAACACCCATTGTAGGAATCAGCTATTCTAAGGCAGTATCTTCTACTAATTCACATCAACCCTTGGTCGATGTACCAGCCTTGGCAAAAGAACTGTTGCCTCTTCTTGTTGCAGCAATAACTCCCATTTTACAAAAACCGCTTGAGCAAAGGGCACCTACAACTTTTTCAACCCCACCTTCTATCAAATATTGTCTCTGCCAACGTGGAGAAAAGGAAACGCTCTCTTGAGGTACAGAAATCTGTGTCTGAAGATGACACTGCATCTACAGTATCAAGCCAATCCTCTAAGAAAAAAGGTAAAGTAGGGTGGCCCAAGGGTAAACTGAGGAAACAACCCTCAACTGCCTCAGGCGCCGAAAATGAGGAGGAATATTATTGAAATTCCTGTGATTAACTATCTGTGATATTCTTTCGTGATTATTTATCTGTGATATTTTTATTTGTAACGTCTTTCTAAGTTTATACACTTTTTTCATGATTATTTATCTGTGATATTTTTATTTGTAACGTCTCACGTTTATAGACTTTATTATACATTTTTAAATTTGTGAATGTCTATTTATTCGTTAATTTATTACAATACATGTTGTTTCATAACCTTTTTATGATCAAAAATGTATCCTATAATTCAGTGGAATTGCAATGGATGCATTCATCACTACTGTGAAGTCAAACTGTTAATTAACGAATTCAACCCATTTTGTTTATGTCTCCAAGAGAGCCATCTTAAACCCAACAAATTGTATTAGTTACGTGGTTATAAGGTTATCAGAAAGGACACCGTACCAGACGTGAGAGCTAAGGGCGGAGTCGCAATAATTATTAGAGATGATGCTCAGTTCTCTACTGTACATATACTCTATCAAACCTACAAGCTGTCGCTGTATGTATAACGGTTCCAATAAAATTAACCATTTGTAACATATATTTACCGAACAACGATTGGCACCAACGTGACATACAGAACATTATCGCACCGTTACCTACTCCTTATATGTTACTGGGGGACTTTAATGCCCATAGTCCATTGTGGGGTTCACCACATGCAGATGGGAAGGGAGAAGCTCTTGAAGATATTATAGATATAAACCAATTATTCTTACTAAACACCGGGAATGATACTCACCTTTGTGCTAGAACTGCGGCCTTTTCGGCTATTGACCTTACCATGGTTTCAGCACGTATTGCAACGTTGTTTTCTTGGAAAGTACTAAATGATTTGTATTATAGTGATCATTTTCCAATTTTAATTGAAACTGAACAGCGAGACGCACCTTCTATAAGAGACCAACTCAATGGAAAATGTCAGAGGCCAGTTGGGATGCCTTCAAATTATACCTAACCATACTTACCGATCAAGACACTACAATCTATGACATACATAATATAACCCAAATCATTATAAACGCTGCAAATATTGCAATACCAAAAACGGAAGGAGCAGTTGCTAAACGTAGAGTTCCATGGTGGAACAGTATTGTTCAGGAAGCAGTAAAAGCTAATAAGCTGGCATTTAACGCTTTTCGAAGACATCCTACTATGGAACATCTCGTATTGTTCAAAAAAGCCAAAGCTGTAGCTAGAAAAATTGTTCTCCAGAGCAAAAGGGATTCATGGAACAACTACGTCTCAACCATGACCTGTGAAAGCCCGAACACAGAAGTCTGGAAAAAAATTAAAACAGTATCAGGCAAAAATACTCCTAAATATATAAAGTTACAAGTTGAAGTTGAAGTACGACAGTAGTACTATAACTGAATTGCTTGCAAATGAGTTTCAAAAAACCAGTTGCTCTACAAACTACGATGTACTCTTCTTGCGAACTAAACATGAAAGAGAAATTGCATTAGATTTTAATACTACACAGTCGTTTGAATACAATGCTCCTTACACATTGATGGAACTTGAAAATGCTCTGAAATTCAATAAATTATCTTCCCCTGGTGCTGATCTAATCACTTACGAAATGTTACAAAATCTAACTGAGGCATTCAAAACATTTCTCCTCGCATCTTTCAACAGAATCTGGGCTACATGTAAATATCCCTCCTCCTGGAAAGAGGCAATAGTCATCCCGATCTTGAAGAGCAAGAAAAATCCCTACCTCACCACGAGCTACAGGCCAATTAGTCTAACGTCTTGCATGGCAAAAGTATTCGAGCGTATGGTTAGTCGCAAACTAATGTGGCTTCTCGAAAAAGATGAACTGTTAGTCCATTGCCAAATGGGAGTTAGGAAACACAGATCAACAACAGATCATTTGGTACACCTGCAGGATGCTGTGCTCAAAGCTTTTTCACGTAGACACCACACAGTAGCCGTCTTTTTCGATGTAGAAAAAGCGTTCGACATGACCTGGAGACACGTCGTACTACAGAAACTACATGAGTGGGGTTTCAAAGGCAACCTGCCACAGGTTATATCATCGTTTCTTGAAGCACGACATATACGAGTTCGAATAGGTAACACTCTTTCTTCCTCGAGAACCCTAGAGAATGGTATACCTCAGGGTTCTACATTGAGTGTAACTCTATTTGCCATTGCAATTAATTCATTAACGTCCAATCTCTCACCCGACATCAATAAATACATGTACGTGGACGATCTAGCTATCCTTTTCTCTGCCCCCACAATGGGTGAAATAAATTGAAAATTGCAACAGGCGATAGACCGTATATGTCTGAACGCAAACGCGGTAGGGTTCAAACTATCACCTGAGAAATCCTACTGTATGCACTTTTGCAAATTGAGGAAGCCGCATTTTGGCCCACTTCTCACATTAAAAAATAAAAGCATCTTATGCAAAAGCAGCTCCATGTTCTTAGGGCTCATACTAGACTCCACCCTTATCTGGAATAATCACATCACTGACTTAATTAAGCGCTGTAAAACGTCACTTAATATCATCAGACCTTTAGCTGGCTCTACATGGGGAGCAGATCCAGATGTCCTTCTGAGGGTCTATAAATTATTGGTGCTATCTAAAATCGACTACAGGTGTGAAGCATACTCATCTGCATCTCCAAGTGTGTTAAAACCCTTGGAAACTATACAAAACTCCTCTATCAGGTTCTCCATGGGTGCATTCTACACAAGCCCGAGTGAAAGCTTATCTTGTGAATCCGTCACACTTCCCATATCGATACACCGTAAGTACAGACTTCTAGCATATGGGTGTAAAATAAAATCCCAAAGAAGCCACCCTAACTACAGTATCCTGCTCCTAAGGACAAGATTCTGGAAACTTGGCGAAGATTGCACAAACCAACATGGTACCATATAATGTCTGCACTACAATTTATGCAACAAAGCCTCCCACACATGCTACCGATAGGACCCATGGAAATTCAACCATGGCTACTTCCCCCTATAAAGATACTTGCCGGTCTATCCCGGCACAAAAAAGACAGCGCATTACCATCAATATATCTAAAAGAATTTACATAAATACTCCACAGATATCGTAATTACGAGATATTATACAGCCGAACTATATGCTATCTGGCAGGCATTACGTTACTGTGAGATATTGCCTCAAACAACTAAGCTTATGATTGTGACTGATTCCTATAGCTCTCATTGGCCTTCAAGACCCATACACAAAAAATCCACTAGCTCAAGCAGGAGGACTTAACGACGCAGCAGGAAAAGTTAACATTGCCAACCAAACAAACGTAGCTACACATTTAAGAGACAAACTAAAATTGGTCTGGCAACAACAGTGGACAAGGTTCAGAAGTCAACTACGACGTATTCAGCTTACCATAGAGAAATGGAAAGCACCTTCGCCCATCTCAAGGAAAGCATTGGTAATCCTACACAGAATAAGAATTGGACATACTGCACTAACCCACAAACATCTGCTTACTAATGACCAACCACCAGAATGTTTACACTGTAGCACAACGTTAATCATTCAATATTTAATCTGTCGCTGCCCAAGATTTATTGCCACGCGTAACCTATACGCTATATCAGAAACGCTAAACAACAATCTAAAAAACGGCGAAACCGTCCGGAACTTGATACAATACCTGAAAGCAATCGACATCTATCATAAAATATAACCGTAGAACACACTGTAAATGCTCTAAAGACCAATGCAGTCGAAGCGCTATATCCATAAAAAAAAAAAAAAAATAATAATAACAATAAAATGTGATAAAGAACAGATTTGTGTATGTGGAAGACCAATACATGTAGGTAAACCGTGTGAGAAACCATTGCATTGCATAAACTGTAATGGAAATCATTTGGCAAGATCACGAGATTGTCCAAAATACAAGGAAGAATCAAAAATACAGGAACTAAAAGTTAAGAAAAACATTTCATATTTCGAGGCTAAAAAAGAAGCATGCGCAAACAACTCAAAAGAATCATATGCAACTATTCCAGCGTCTCCATCAAAATCAGGAGGCATAGATGTTAAGGAGCTGGCAAACTCTTTAATGCCAATGCTCATATCAGAGCTAAAAAACACATTTAAGGTCCCTTATGAGAGAGTAGCTCAAATTACTGCCTCTTCAAATACTGAAAAGCAGGCAGAAACGCCAAAAGGTGATATTTCTGAAGTAAATTCAGAACGTATGGAGACGGAATCTTTCGACAAGCGAAAGAGAACGTCTATATCTTCAATAAACTCCTCGCTTGATGAGGAGAACATTCATGAACAAAGGTTGGGTTTGCTTAAGGAAAAAAAGAAGAAAGGTTGGCAGAAGGGTAGACCCCGTAAGTCCAACCTCTAGTCTGTGATATTATATTGCTAGTCATCCTGTGATCTTATAAAAACTGTGATATATTTGTTTGTTAGTCTCGATCTGTTTAAACGTCCGTTGTCTTTTTTATTATTTATTTATTTCTATATTTATTCAATTTTATTTATATACACCTAACCATGGAGCACATCATCCAATGGAACTGTAATGGATGTTCAAAAAGTACGGACAAAATTGGATTGTTAATCGCGGAATAAAATCCAATTGTAGTTGCTTTGCAAGAAACTCATTTTAAAATCAATGATAAATATCAAATGAAAAATTACAAAATTATTAGAAGAGACATGCACAATGACATCAAAGCAAAAGGTGGTGTAGCTATATTACTACATAATAAGTCTGTATTTAAGCAGGTTAAGCTAAATAATCAAATGCAAGCTATCGCGGTTACCGTGGATTACCCCATTAAAGCCACGATATGCAGTGTTTACTTACCTGACCAGCACTGGGAATTATCAGATATACAGAACTTAATATCGCAGCTGCCTAAGCCCTTTTTGCTTTTGGGGGACTTCAATGCACATAGTCCCTTATGGGGTTCCACGAAACACGACAATCGCGGAAAAACTATAGAGTATTTTCTTGACATCGAGGATATAGCAATTTTGAATAGCGATAAACCCACCTACTTTAACTCAAGATCAAATACCTTTTCTGCGATTGATTTAAGTCTGTGTTCGCCCGAAATAATTAGAAAATTTGAATGGGCTCAAATAGCTGATCTCCATGGGAGCGATCATTTTCCGTTGATTTTGACCACACCAGGAGCCAAGTCTAAATGGACTCTAACAGAGAAATGGTGTTTGAAAAAAGCTAACTGGGACCAATTTAAGGGTAGCATAAAAAAAGTGGACATGCAACAAGACATAAATAGCTTGACAGAAAGCTTTACGTACAACATAGTAAACGCTGCACAGGATTCAATACCTAAGAACAGTAAAAAAGTAAATAGGCCACCAGTACCCTGGTGGAGTATACAAGTAAAAGAAGCTATCCAGAACCGCAGAAAGGCATTAAAGATATTCACAAACAATCCAATAATGAAAAATTTAATTGAATATAAAAAATGCAGCGCATTAGCACGACGTACAATATTAGAGCCAAAAAGAAAATCATGGGCACGGTACACTTCAGAAATAACAGTAAACAGTAAAATAACAGCAGACAAATTTGCTGAATATTTTCAAAGAATCAACAGTACAGAGAATTATAAGGAAGAATTCAGACGAGAAATAAATGTTAGAGAGGCACCATTAAACTTCATAGAGGAGTGCGTAAGTCATTATAATAGACCATTCTGTATGGATGAACTAACTAGTGCACTTCAGAAGACCAAAGAAACCTCACCAGGGTTAGATAATGTTGGATATTCCATGATTATAAACCTACCTGAAACAGCATTAAGAGATCTATTAGCATTATACAACCGTATATGGGTAGAACCACAAACTGGAAAACTTCCATTATCATCCCTATACTTATATTAGAAAAAGATCCTTTGCACACATCTAGCTACCGCCCAATATCATTAACGAGCTCCATTGGGAAAATAGTAGAACGGATGGTAAACGATAGGCTAATGAAATATTTAGAAATGTATAAACTTTTAGACACACACCAATCGGGTTTTCGTAAAGGATTTTCGACGAGAGACAATATTTCATACCTAGTATCAGCAATACAAGATTCGTTTAACGTAAGAAACCATACAACAGCAATATTTTTGATCTTGTGTGGAGGTATGGAATTCTGCAAAAAATGCACTCATACGGAATAAGGGGAAATATGGCAAATTTTATTAAAGGATTCCTTACAGAACGGTATTTCCGCGTGAGAATTGGCAGTGCTATGTCCAACAAATACTGCCTAGAGATCGGTATACTTCAAGGGTCACCTATTAGTGTGAGCCTATTTTTAATATCAGTTAAACAATTGACAAAAACACTGCATCCTTCAATCGGCAGATGCATGTACGTGGATGATTTGGTCATATTTACATCTTCTGAGGGTAATAGATCACAAAATGCTCCACCTCAAGCAACGGTTAATGACATCGTATATGAAGCAGAGAAGATAGGGTTTAGAATATCTCAAACTAAAACTGTATGCGTGCATTTTTGTAAATTAAGGCATCCACACTATCGCCCAAACATATTTCTAAACCAACGGCAAATAAAATGCGTACCGCAATATAAATTCTTGGGAGTAATAGTTGATCAAACTCTTACGTGGAAAGCGCATATTGATTATATCATAGTGAAAGCGCGTAAAGCGCTAAATGCACTTAAATGTTTGTCGCATTCAAAATGGGGAGCAGGTAGAGAAATTCTTTTGCGGGTATATAAAACCTTAATACTATCGGTATTTGATTATGGGTGTACGGCTTATGGCTCAGCTGCAAAGTCAAACCTTAAAGCGTTAGATATACTTCAAAATTTATGCATACGTTATGCAATAGGTGCGTATCCTACAAGTCCTACAAGCAGCTTACCTATTGAAGCAGGGATATTACCGCTTAACTATGGAAGAATAT
This sequence comes from Vesta saturnalis, assembly GCA_036346205.1. Classification (NCBI taxonomy): domain Eukaryota; kingdom Metazoa; phylum Arthropoda; class Insecta; order Coleoptera; family Lampyridae; genus Vesta; species Vesta saturnalis. The sequence continues at coordinate 132,543 of JARFJB010000454.1, read as the reverse complement.
GGATCATGCTAAAATATGTCAAAAAAATAAAAGATGCACCTTCCCATTATATTAAAGATGTTATATTTAAACCAAACAGACAACAAACTACTAGAGCTCAAAATGAAACAATGAGTGTCAAATTACACGACGCACTGACAAAGCTAAATCTAACGTTAAATGAGCGGATTAAAGAAATAAGATATAACGTATGCAGTAACTGGCAACTAGAGTGGGAAAAGGAAAATAGGTTCACAAAACTGCATTCATCTATCGTACACCATAGAAAACCTTATCCACCAATGTGCAGAAAGCATAGTATTGTTCTTACGAGAGTGAGAATAGGACACACAAACTCTACACATTCGTATATTTTAAGGAAAACGCAAAAACCTACATGTACTAAATGTGATAGAACACTAACGATATTACATATATTTGTAGAATGCGATAGGTTAATAGACGCCAGAAAGAAATTCAACATCAATAAGGGTATAAAGGAAGATTTTGAAATGAACCAAGACAAAATACACAGTTTGTTTCAGTTTCTAAAAGACATAAATCTGTTTGATAAAATATAAGGACCATATATATATATATACATACATAGAAAAAGTAAATACACCGAAAATGGCAAATAACCATGTAGTTAAGCCAAAAAAAAAAATAATAATAATAATAATAATAATTTGAATTTGTTTATTTGAATTTGAATTTATTTTTTTATTTACCATATTTTATACAGGTTTTTCGGTCCAACCAAGTAACAAAACTTATCGGTTGATTCCGTTTTTGTACACAAAACTGATTTACATTAAAAATGTACTTAATAATTTACATTGTAATATATAAAACCATATTCGTCTGACGTTATACAAATACAAGAAATGTAATTGTTGAATGAACTTAAAAATTGATCTATACAAAAGATAAATAAATGAAATTGAATATAAAATTTGTATATATAATAAAATAAAAATATAACATTGATATATACATTATAAGAATGTGTGTATTATTTTGTGTGTATGTGTATTGTATGTTGTATATAGTTACTTATTTATGTTGTTTCCCATATCCGATTTCTTATTCTGTATTTAAATGTGTTAAAGTCTTGTAGGTTTTGTAAATTCATAGGTATAGTGTTATATAACGATGGGATAAGACATTCCAATGTTCGTTCACCATGTTTATTAAAATAAAAAGGTACAGCGTAGGTAATTCTTCTTGTTGGATAATTATGTTCTATTATAAATTTATAGTCACTACTATGGTAATGAGTTAGTATATTGAGGTAAGTGTAATAATTTTTTGCAGTAAGTGTGTTTGTTTTTTGTAATAATGTTTTTCTTTCCAGGTTCTGGTTGCCATGAATCAATTTAATCAGTGCAATTTGCAGCGAGTCTAAACTTTTTACCTGGACTTCATCCGCACATCCCCATACACGTACTGCATATCTTATTACTGATTCAATTAAGGATTTGTATACTATAATCATGGTTTTTGTATTAGCAAATCTATTTAATAAATAAAAACTCCCAGTTGATCTTTTTATTTTTCTATGTATTCTTTCAATGTGTTTGTGATACACAAGATTAGAATCCATTGGCAATCCAAGATATGTAAATTCATAAACCCTTTCTAATTTTCTACATTTACAGTTGTATATATTTGTAAGTTCTTGGTAGCTGCAATCATGCATTACAATTGCAGTATCATTTATACGTTGCATATGTGGTGTAGAAAATATCATGAACTTAGTTTTTTTTTTTTGGAATTTGTGAAAAGATTATGTTCTTGCATCCATATAGATAGTTTGTGTAATTCATTTTGTACTACCTGTTCACACACATTAATGATAATAATAATAATAATAATAATAATAATAATAATAATAATAATAATAATAATAATAATAATAGTAATAATAATGATAATAATAGGGGGAGTAAAGTCGAACCAGCACCTCCACGTGGTGCTCCCCGGGTAACGCTAACGCTGGTCGCATATCGTTGGTCTTCGTTCCTTTGGTGTCTTGGTCCTATGTCATTTGTTTCATGTTTTGGGGATCTAACCCCGTTAACAAAGGCGTAATCCAAGGTGTAATACGTACCGTGCCGAGGGATGAATGGCCATACGTTAGTTGGTCGCGAACGGTGTCTGTCGGGTACCAGGCAGCTCCCGACAGTATTTTTGCCTTGCTGCGGTAAGGCACCACTGCCGTAGTGGACTTTTGATTTGTTCCCTACTCGTGGGATGCTAATGAGTAAGAAATCTAAAACTAAAGAGGTTCTGGCCTCTCAACCAGACGCGAGGGAGTCGCGTAATAAACCCAACGTTGTGAGCAAGGAAAAGGAGGATCTACCCCGGTTTCTTCTCATAAAAAGCCTGGAAGGAGATTTCAGCAAAGTGTCGCCTTTCTTAATAGCAAAAAGTCTATTTGGAATTGCAGGGCAAGCAAAATCTGTAAAGAAGATAAGAGACGGCCTGTTAATAGAAACCGTTAGCAATTTACAATCTAGGAAATTATTAAGCACTACTCGACTTTATGATATGAACTTTGAAATCACACCACACGAATCTTTAAATAAAAGCAGGGGAATAGTTTTTTGTAGAGACCTCCTGAACTGTCCGGTCAGTGAAATACTAGAGGAACTGAAAGATCAGAATGTTATAGAAGTTCGTAGAATTCAAACCAAAAAGAACGGTATTATGGTTGATACTCCAAACCATATCCTCACATTTAACTCACCGACCCTTCCGCAACGCATAATAGGAGGAATCTATATTCTACAAGTAAGAATGTACATACCGACGCCTATGCGATGCATGAAATGCCAAAGATTTGGGCATTCGGCCGCTAATTGTAGAAACGAGCCCAGATGCGTATGTGGTAATCACGTTCACGATGGTGAATGTACCAATATCAGCTGCATTAACTGTGGAGAGGAACACCTGTGCAGATCCCGGGATTGCCCAAAGTTTAAGGAGGAAATGGCTATACAAGAGATTAAAACAACCAAAAAATTATCTTATTTTGAGGCCAAGGATGAACTCAAATTGTCTCCAGTTCTGTCCAAAAGACGTACGCAAATGTAGCGGCAAAGTCAAATACAGACATAGCCAATGAAGTAATAAGTACGATTTTACCTGCCATGGAGAGAATGATAGAAAATGGTATAAAGAAACACTTATCAACTAAAGTTGTACAAATAGAACCAGACAGATTTATGCAACCTGCAAATACGCTTTTACCACCGCCAACACTGTCCATGATACCGAAACCGTCAGTATCATCGGCAGCTGTAACTGAACAGGACTGGTCCTCGTCAGAAGAAATGGAGGTAGTTGAAGGTGAGTCGGCCAGATCAAAACGTCAAATCAGTCCGGCCACCCCCACTGAAGAACTACAGGTTATCGAGGGAAGGCCCACTTTTAAACTTAGTAGCAAAATTCAAAAACGGCCAAAGGGTTGGCCAAAAGGACGACCACGAAAACCTAAACCTTTGTCTAAAGATGAATCAGACAGTAGCAATTCGGCGAATACTTCAGTTGCAGGGGAGAGAGCCCCGTCAACTGAACCATTCTGTGATAGATAGCCTGTGATATTAGTGTTTGTTTGTCTCAAATATGTCGCTGTTTGTTTATTTTATTTAATCATATAATCTATTCTAGTCCACATTTATTTATTTCTGTGATAGTTATTAGTTAAGTAATCTGGTTTTTATCTATACCTTATTATTTATTTATTATAGTTTTATCTATACCTTTATTTATTTATTGACTTGAAAAGCAATATTTTATACTTCTGCATAATCTAGAATCTAAACTCCACTACTTTAAAAATGGCTTTATTGGAAAACATATTACAATACGACTGTAATGGAATTAAGGCTCATTATGCGGAAATAAAATCTTTAATATCTAAATTTTCTTCCTTCTGTCTCTGCTTACAAGAAACGCATCTGAGAGAAAACACCCTTCAATCTGAGAGGATACAATTGCATACGAAAAGATGCAGAGTCCGGAGCTAGAGCGAAAGGAGGTGTAGCAATATACATTAAAGAAAATATTCCTTACAAAATTGTACCACTAAACACCAATCTACAAGCGGTAGCTATTCAGGTTGCATACCCCCTTAGCATAACAATATGTAATATATACCTACCACATTTTACGTGGACCTTGGGCAACTTTCAACTTCTAGAGAGCCAACTCAGGGCTCCATATTTAATATTAGGTGTTTTAACTCACATAATAAGTTATGGGGATCCCTAAAGACTGACTTGCCAGGCAGATTAATTGAGAAATTTATTGAGGAAAAAAACTTAGCTATCTTAAACAACGGGGAAGGTACTTACCTTAACTCCGCCACGAACAACTTTTCGGCAATAGATCTGGCTTTAGTATGCGGCCAAGTGGCACCGCTATTGCGGTGGAAAGTATTAGAGGATATCACTATTACTGATCACTTCCCAATTCAAATAGAATTTGCAACTCGCATCCGAACCGCACCGATAACAAAAAAATGGCAACTTCAGAAAGCAGATTGGGGTAAATTCGAGAGTTTGACATCCAGGGATATAACCGAAAAAGACGGGATTAATGAAACTGTGGAGGAACTCACAACTGCGATCTTAGAAGCCGCTAAGTTATCAGTTCCGTATGTAAAAAGACAAACATCTGGATTCACGACGGTACCATGGTGGAACGATGAGGTGAAGGATGCCATTAAAATGAAAAAGAAGGCATTAATAATATTCAAGCGTTACCCATCGTATGAAAAGATGATTGAATTAAAAAAAAAACGAGCAATAGCGAAAAGAGCTATAGAAAAAGCAAAAAGAGAAAGCTGGAAAAAATACGTAGGGTCTCTAACGCCGGAGACACCAGTATCTACAATGTGGCATAAACTTCGATCAATAATGGGCAAACACTTTACACCGCAAACACCCGTATTAAAGCAAAATAGTATACCGATTTACGAGCCCAAAGAATTAGTAGAATGTATGGCAGATCATTTTGAAGACGTAAGTAGTAGTGATAACTACAATCTTCAATTCAGTCTAATAAAGGACAGAGAAGAACAAATCGATATCCAAGTAAGTGAGTGCGATGAATATTACAATGCACCTTTCTCTCGCCAAGAAATAGAAAATGCTTTAAAAAATATAAAGCCTACAGCAACAGGGCCGGATAACGTATCCTATGCATTTCTAAAACAAGCGAATCCATTGTACAAAGTTAAGTTGCTAAAGCTATACAACACGATCTGGGAACAAGGATTTTTTCCAAACAAATGGAAAGAGGCCATAGTAATTCCAATACCCAAGAACAAAACGGAATTGGACAACCCCATAAACTATCGTCCCATTTGTCCAACTAGTTGTTTGGGAAAACTATTAGAGAAAATGGTGGCATCTAGGTTAATGTGGCATCTCGAGGCTAACAGTCTTCTATGCAATTTTCAGATGGGTTTCAGAAAAGGGAGGTCCACAATTGATCAACTAACCGTACTGGAAAATTACATACAAAATGCATTTGCTTGCCAAGAACATGTTGTCGCAATTTACCTAGATATACAAAAGGCATACGACACTACTTGGAGGCATGGAATCATTAAAACCTTGATTAAATGGAAAATTGGAGGAAGAATGTTGGCGTTTATTATAAACTACTTGAAAGACCGGTACTGCAGAGTAAGATTTGCAAACTCTGAGTCAACACTTCGTCTACAAGAGAATGGAATACCTCAAGGTTCCTCACTTAGTGTGGTGCTATTTGCTGTAGCAATTAATGCACTAATAGAAACTATTGACTTTATCGTAGGTAAAAGTACGTATGTAGATGATCTTGTAATATCCTAAGACAGTGTGTTTGCACTTTTGTCGATTAAGAAAATGTGAACAGGAACCAAACCTTAAACTAGGGGGAAAACAAGTAAAAAATGTACCCTTTATAAAACATTTAGGATTAGTGTTAGATAAAAAACTACTATGGAAACAGCACATAGAACAACTGACAAACAAGTGCAAACAAATGTTAAATATAATGCGTTCCATTGCAAATCTTAAATGGGACGCAAGTAGAAATATATTAATAAAATTCTATAACACAATAGTACAAAGTAGAATAAATTATGGGTGTACCATCTACTCTGCAGCTAGGGCTACACACCTAAAAAAACTGAAATCGGTACAACTAGAAGGACTACGAATTGCAACGGGAGCATTCCGTACAAGTCCATATTCCTCAATATGTTGTGAGAGCGGGTCTTTGCCACTAAAATATCAAATAGACTTAAACATAATTAAATACGCTTTGAAAATATGGACACAAAAGTATCATCCCTTAAAGGAATTATTATTCACACCCGACAGAACAGACTCTATCTATGATATTAAACCCACTATTACAAAACCCATTAGAATAAGAATAAAACATGCTATAGCCAATTATAAAATTAACTTACCAGGTATGTACCAAACTCCAAATGTGGAAACTCCTCCATGGGTCCTTATAGCCCCGGTAGTCCACTTAGAGTGCAGCACCTACAAAAAAGGAAATATTAATAATAACATCTATAAAAATACGTTATACAGTATAATAAATACATACGAAAACCCAACCGTTTTGTACTCTGACGGCTCAAAAACTAAAGACGGTACAGCTTCGGCCATCTATTCAGGCGGAGACTGCCATTATTGGACACTACCACGCACCTCCGGGATCTTTACTGCCGAACTGTATGCTATATGGATGGGGCTGAGATACATAGAGTACGTGAACGGTAACATATTCTTAATATGTAGTGACTCCATGAGTGCGCTGAAAAGTATATCAGACCTATCTAATACAGATCCGTTAACACAAACAATACTAAATTTAATCTATTGGCTAAGAAACAAAAATAAAATGGTTCACTTTCTATGGATACCTAGCCATACGGGTATAAAAGGTAATGAAATTGTCGATAAAAAAGCCAAGCTAGCAACAAAATTAGAGTCGTGCCAAGGTATACCATCGCGATACGAAGACATTTTAATCGACATAAAAGCTAAAATAAAACAAGTCTGGCAAAGAGAATGGGAAAACGGTACGGCCAAATTAAAGGAGATTAAGACAAATATCAATACGTATGAATATGATAAATCATTAACAAGAAGGGAACAATCAGCACTTACGAGACTGAGGATCGGACATACAAGACTAACGTCTTCTTATGTCCTGGTAGGAACCAGGCAAAAACAATGTGATCATTGTCGGAATATTCTCACAGTGAAACATTTATTATGCGAATGTGAAGCATATAGTAATATACGGAACCAATTCGGAATCTCAAACGAAATAGCACAATGTTTGGCACTTGCTACAAGACATGAAAGAAAGGTTATCGACTTCTTAAGACACATTAAGTTATTTGATGATATTTAACGGACTAGGACATCTGGGGCGCTAATAGCCAAAGCAGCTGACGCGCGGACCCAAAAAAAAAATAAATAATAATAATAATAATAATAATAATAATAGACGAACAGACTTTGGCAGAGGCCAAAAATCCGAAAAAGAAAAAAGGATGGATTAAGGGCAGACCTAGAAAAGCAATTAGTCAACCTGAATTAGGTCCAGAAAATATCTGTGATAGTAACTGTAATGTTCCGATATAAATGATCTGTGATATATTTCTGTGATAAGTCTATTTGTATATAGTATTTATTAGTGTCTTACGTTATCGTTCTCTCTGTGATATTTATGTTTGTGCAGTCCATAAATATATTTACACAATATTTTATTTATTTACTTGTTAGTGAGCGTTTTAATTTATCACATGTTTTAAATTTTAATTCTCTATAACATTCGAGTCGAAAAACTGTATTTTGCAATGGAATAGTAGAGGCCTTGTGAAAAGCTACACAGACCTAAAAATGCTCCTTCAAGAGTTCGACCCTATGTGCATATGCCTTCAAGAAACGCACCTCAACATTAACCAACCGTATTCTCTACGAGGATATGATATTGTCCGTAAAGATCTTGCTAATCGACGAAGAGCGTCAGGTGGTGTTGCTGTGATTATCAGAAATGGCATACAGTATAAACAACTGATAATAAATACTCACCTCCAGACAGTAGCCATTACAATTAATACACCTATGAAGATAACCATATGCAACATTTACCTTCCTGATGGTCACTGGAGAATTTCGGATCTTGAAGAAATTGCAGAACAACTTCCGACACCATTCCTCGTGGTTGGAGATTTTAACGCGCACAATACGTTATGGGGCTCTCTGAAGAATGATGCTAAAGGACGCTCTATTGAAGATTGGTTGACTAGGGATAACATAGTCCTCCTTAATGACGGATCACCTACATATCACAATGTCCGCTCCAATTCTTTTGATGCACTGGACTTAACTCTAGTAACACCAACACTAGCTTCACGACTTGTATGGAAAGTCATTAATGACTTACACAATAGTGATCATTTCCCAATAATCGTCGAGACCGATACCAGTATACCAGATAGGACAGTCATTAAAAGATTTCTCACTAATAAAGCAAATTGGCCAATGTTTCGTCAGAATCTTAAAATACCTACGAGTGTCACTGTTAAAACAATAACAGATGCAATACTAAGTGCGGCAGAAATCATCATTCCGAGGTCGGGAAATACGCCGGTGAAGAAGCCTCTTCCATGGTGGAATAATGAAGTCAAAGAAGCTGTCAACAAAAAAAAGGTTGCTTTTCGAAAATATCAAAGGCAACCAACTATCGACAATCACATCGCTTTCAAAAGACGCAGAGCTTTTAGTAGACGGGTTGTCCTTGACAGTAAGCGGTCAAGTTGGAACCAATATACATCGACTATTACGACAAGCTCGGACATAAACAGAACTTGGAGAAAGATCAAATCAATCAATGGAAAATATAAATGTCCATCAATTCATACTATACAAAATGCTCAAAATGTAATCACCGAAGACCCGGTCAATATTGCAAACACGTTGGCCAATCAGTTTACAAGTATTAGTGCGACTGCTAATTATCCATCTAATTTTTCTAATACAAAAAATGAAAGGGAAATGGAACTTCTTTTTGATGCAACAGGCGACCTGGACTATAATACGACGTTTACCATGGATGAGCTGGAGTTTGCATTGAAACGCACTAAAAAACAGCACCAGGGCATGATTTAATATCCAACGAAATGTTGCAAAATCTCACCATTGAATTAAAAAATTTTGTATTACAATTGTACAATAAGCTCTGGTATGAAGGAATTTACCCGGATGAATGGAAAGAGGCAGTTGTCGTGCCTATCCTCAAACCTGGAAAAAATCCTCTGAGTCCAGCCAGCTATCGTCCAATCAGCCTAACATGCTGTATGGGAAAATTATGGGAGAGGATGATTAACAACAGATTGCAGTGGTATCTCGAAAAACATAATTTTCTGGTGCCATATCAGGCGGGATATAGAAAGCATAGATCCACCACTGATCATTTAGTCCTACTTGAACATACTATTCAAGAAGCATTTCGAAAAAGAAACCACTTGGTGGCTATCTTTTTTGATATTAAAGGGGCCTTTACTACGACTTGGAGGTACGGCATACTGGAAAAGATATTTCGATGAAACTTGAGAGGTAATTTACCCTTCATGATTAGGTCGTTCCTAAGTAACAGACGTTTTAGGGTAAGAATCGGTGACAAGTTATCGGACATGAAAACACTTGAAAATGGGGTCCCTCAAGGATCTACCCTAAGTTGTACGTTGTTTACGATTGCAATCAATGATATTGTCTTGAATGTTGCAGTTGATATTTCCATATGCATGTATGTCGATGATATCGCCATATTTTACTCGGGTCACACTGTTGGGGAAATAAGTCGCAAATTACAACCTGCAATCAACCAAATAGCAGAAAATGGAAACAATATTGGTCTGAGTTTTTCTAGAGAGAAGACTCATTGCGTACATTTTTGTAGATTACGCAAACCTCATTACGACCCGGTACTATTTTTGGCAGGTGACCCCATTCGATGCTCTAGAACTGAAAAGTTCTTGGGCGTTACCTTTGATAACGCTCTCACATGGAGACCACATATAGACCGGTTAAAAGACAAATGTCTGCGAAGCCTCAAGGTAATTAAAGTATTGGCGCATACCAGATGGGGTGCGGAAACAAAATGTCTAATAGGCTCTGGTACTATCGCAAATGGATTACGGCTGCATAGTTTATTCATCGGCACGTCGATCACTGCTTGCAACCTTAAACATTATACATAATACCGCCGTAAGGTACTGCCTTGGAGCCTTTCCTACCAGTCCGGTGAATAGCTTATACTGCGAATCGGGAATGCTGCCCTTGGAATGCAGAAGGCAACAATTAATCGCTAAATATATTACTAAAATTCGTTCATTGCCGCTGCACCCTCATACTTTAGTACTGCATGTAGACACGCAACCATATGAATTGCTACATACAATTACTCGGCAGGCTTATATAAGGCACAAGGAACATTTGGACCAAGGAGGAATCGTCCTTCCATCAGTGCTTGGCGAAAGGATGCCTGATGTTGCACCATGGACAATTCCTCTGGTAAAAATAAGAAGAGATCTTATGAAATACAAAAAAAAACAATACAAAGCATGATATCTACCAACAAGAATTTGAGAGCATTATTAAAGAACATCCGTCATTCCATATCATATATTCAGATGGATCAAAAACTGAAAATGGGGCTGGTAGCGCTATAGTCACCGGAGATGCAGCATATGGCTGGAATTTAAACCCCATATCCTCCATAAAATTTGCAGAGCAATACGCTCTGTGGCAGGCAATGCTTTATTGGTCCATGATAAATGCCAACAAGTTTATAATTGTCACGGACTGTTCCAATATTCTTAATGACCTATCCCAGATTTACTCAACTCTTACCAATCTCTTTTAAATAACATCTGTGAACTAGGAAAAACACTTGTATTTGTCTGGGTTCCGAGTCATGTGGGAATACCTGGCAATGAGCAAGCAGATGGAGCTGCCCGTCAAGCCACACTAAGTGGGGTAGTGGATGTCGACTTTGCGGTGGCAAGTGATGTCGGGAAGTATTTGAAAGAGTAAAATACAATAGAATGGCAGGAAAAATGGCCACAAGCAAATACCCACCTCCTGCAAATAAAACCTAAAATAAAACCCTTATTTACAATGAAAGGCGCAACGAGGGAGGAGACAGTAAAAATACACCGTGTGAGGATGGGACATACTAAAATCACGGATGAGCACATCCTTAAAAATGGACATCCACGTCAATGTAATGACTGTAGGACAACACTTACAATCGCACACATAATAAGAGAATGTCCACTGTATATCAATCAACGTTCGATAAATAGAATTAAACAAAACTATAGTGAAAACTTTAACAAACTGGTCAACGCAAAAAATACACTGACATTTCTGAAACAAATCGGTGTCTATAGTGAAATATAAGTTTAAGTATTTCTATTGTCACGGTTAAAGGGGATATGACCTTAGCAGTTGAACCCTTAAACAAGCAAAAAAACAAAAAAAAAAAAATAATAATAATAATCGAGAACGAAGGACTGCCAAAGAACATGTGGAAAGCCGAAGCTCACCCACTAGATTTTGAACTGATTCGTCCTTCCATAGCATATATAGAAACACATGATGTATACGAAGAATACGTAATACAACACATAAACTACACCTTCATTTATACTGAAGCTGCCTCACATCAGGGAAATGTAGGGTGCTCAATAGTGATTGATGAACGAGAGTTGAGATGGAAATTGCCAGATGGGACCTCACATTTGACAGCCGCATTGGTTGGCATGCTAGAAGCTATTGTATATGCTACAAAAAATACTAAAGATAGTGTTGTATGCACAACATCTAAGCCAGCAGTACTTGCCATACACAACATATTCACCACAAATGAAAGAGCGAAGAGCATATTGCAAAAATTTGCAAGACTAAGGAACTCAGGAATATCACTCGCATTCCTATATATGCCAGATAAATTGAAACCGCCGTATAACGTCAGCCAAACGGAAAATGTAACAGTAATTAATACTCATCAGGTGGAAGATGTGATAAATTACACTAGAAAATACATAAAAAACAAATGGCAAGAAATTTGGGAAAGTAATCAAACACAATTACGAGAAATAATTCCAAATATACATCAGATACCAAAAATAAAACACCCAAGCGGGAAAAAAACAGATAGTTTGGACACGAATCGCATTAGGACATTCGAGGATAACACATTGCCATCTCCTGCTAAACAGAAACTGCCCGTTATGCGCACGGTGTGGTGAACTCCTGACAGTGAAGCACGTTATAGTAGAATGCCCAGCTTTTTTACAGTATAGAAAAATCTTTAAAATAGGAAAAAACCTTAGCCGAGAGTTGGAGAAAGATCATTACGCGAAACTGCTTGAATACCTGAACTCCATTAACTTCTTAAATATGATATAAACATATTATGATACACAAGAATATATACCAGTAGGAACATCCAAATGATCTAGTAATCGAAGATGTCCCTACATGGTTACTACGGGGTGCACTATTAAAAAAAAAATAATAATAATAATAACTGGGGAGTAAAGTCGAACCAGCACCTCCGCGTGGTACTCCCTAGGTAACGCTAACGCTGGTCGAACGATGTTTGTCCTTGTCTCTCTGGTTGTCTTGGTCCTTTGTTTTTGTTCTTTGTCCCCTGTGGGTTCGGGGGAAGAATTGTCCCACCCCCGTCCTGGTAATCGTAAGAGGCGACTGATGGACCCACGCGTTTGCCGTACGTGGCGACCCGTATGGAAGGAAAAGGGGATCCTGATATTTGAGGAGATTTATGTCCGGTGATAGTGACATGTCTCTCCAACACGCTACTTTGGCCCTGGATTTTTTTAAGACGGGCGGTCCCTTCCTGGCCAGGAGGGATCAAGCGGCTTGTTGATTCTTTGCTTCTCATACTTCCTTCAATCTTAAATGCGAGGTAGGAAAACGATCGTTTTCCTCAACTCGGGCGGCTATATTTTCTAGGTATCTCTGGCGACAACTGACTCTGACCTAGCTCTGTCGTCCCATTTGAGGCTCCGTGGAGGGTGGAGGGCCTAGAAAAAGAAAAATTAAAATCTCTTATGGATAATTGTCCAATAGTAAAAGGTTCGGTGGAACCTAAATCCACCCCAAAAGACCCCTTCGCTAGAGGAGGGAAACTGGGCAGATCTCCCAAACGGTCGAGTCCCCACTTAACAAATGAAATATACAAAGATAGACAAAAGGAAGTAAATAGCGAACAAAGTAGCTCTAATGAAAATTCACTACGTACGCTAGAAAGTGAGATAGAACAAACAGTAGTTGAACGAAAAGTTTCTAAACATCTAGCCCAAATCAGCGATAGACAAGACGAGGAATATGACTCTAGAGCGGAAACGACGGATACAAATGTTACGAAGGCACAAAAACGAAAACGAAACCGCAGGCATACAATAATAATAACAATAATAATAATAATAATAATAATAATAATAATAATAATAACAACAATAATAATAATAATAATAATGATAATAATAATAATAATACCTAGGGGTTGAACTACCTACTAGGCGCGTCCCCATGTGGCGGATAGGGGAACGACCTTGCAAATGATCGTAAGTGATGCAAGGCCAACACCGAAATATGAGCTGGTGGTGGTCTTAAAACCGTCACTGTTAGCTCTACAAAATACGGTGTCGCGGACCAGTTCACGTGGGGCCTTGTAACTAACAAGGACAGGGACGGCAACCCTGCGTTCCCTTAGCTGGAAGCTTACTTTTCTTATACTAGTCTTAGGTGGCTTCCCTTACTTTAACTCTTTTCTGTCGGAGCACCCTCGCTCCAACTCTTGTTCTCTTCAGGCTTCCAGCTAAAGCTGGGAGTCCACTTCTTTTCCTTTCTACTCTTCCCAGGACATGCGCCGTCAAAAACGTATACGGGTGTGGCAATCCCGGGATGTCCTGGCTGGGGACGGCTGAGCGCTAGCCGTGTCCTAATACCGCAACCGCGAACTGTACTTCAGAGACTCTAGTAGGGCGTGGCTAGGGAACGTCGTACAGGTAGCGATCGGTGGTCTTGGCTTTACCGCCTGGACTACGAGGAAGGTAACCTCTATAAAAAATCCCCCAATCCCAAGGTCGTTTGGCAGTTTTAGGTGCTGAAGGGATTGCGCGAAGGGATGCCCAAGCGTGGCCAGGGGAAAGCCTGGTCCTTAGCGTTGAAACGCCTGTGGGGGAAGAGGCGCCCCTCACAGTATCATGCCCTGCTGTAGTAAGCCTGCTCTGCTTCAGTTGACATTCTATCAGTGCCTTCTCGTGGGAACAAGTATGTCTGAATTAAACCCCCAGAAAGAGGACTCATCCTCAAAAATGAGCGTTGGCGAGGAACAACGAAAAAATTCCTTGAATAATAATATAATGGAGCAGTTGACGTCGGGTAACACCCCTCGGTTTCTGGTCATTAAGAAACAAAATTCTGAAAATTTTGAAAAAGATAACCCGTTTGATATTGCTAGGACTTTGTATAACTTATTAGGAGATGTAAACTCATGCAGAAAAGTCAGTGCTGGATTATTGATAGACACGAGAACTAACAAACAAGCACAAAGTTGTTTGAAACTGGAAAAGTTTGGTAATACTTCCGTAATAGTTGAACCCCATCTAACTTTAAATATTGTAAAAGGTGTCATAACGTGCAAAGACCTACTAAATTGTACAACCGATGAAATCCTTGAAAACTTGAAAACCAAAAGGTCATAGATGTACGAAGGATCACAACCAGAAAAGACGGACAAACAATCAACACAGCAAGCTTGATACTAACCTTTGTAGCCAAACATTACCAGCCAATGTAAAAGCCGCTATATACAGGCTTCCAGTCAGACTCTATATTCCACCTCCTTTAAGATGTTATAGATGTCAGCTCTTTGGGCACACGACGACAGCATGCAAAAACGCACAAATTTGCATATGCGGTAAGCAGCTACATCCTGGTCAGCCATGTGGAAAACCACTCACGTGTGTAAACTGCAATGGAGATCACACAGCTAGATCCAAAGACTGTCCAAAGTATATAGAAGAGGCAGCAATTCAAGAACTAAAGGTGAAAAATCGAATAACATATTTTGAAGCGCGTAAAGAAATGAAAGCACGAACCCCTACGATACCGACATATGCAACAATAACAAAAACTGCAACCTCACCTAAAAACATTAATGTGAAAGAACTAGTATCAGAATTAGTTCCCCATTTAATTTCTGAACTAACCGAACATTTCTCACAAGCTAAAAAGGAAAGCATCCCATCAACCACCACGATAGAATCAGAACGTCAAGTTGCTGATTCGAATATCGATCAGATGGAAACCGAGTCCAATGACAAACGAAAAAGAAACTCCGTAGTATCCGATTCATCCTCGCAATACCTAGATGAAGAGGAGCTAAATGAAAGCAGACTAAACATGTTAAAACAAAAAAAGAAGAAAGGTTGGCCCAAGGGCAAACCTCGTAAAGCTTCTTAAATTGTGATATTATATTTAGATAACTTTAACTGTGATATTAGATTAAGGCAACTTTATCTGTGATATAAATGTGTGTTTGTTTGATATAAATGTATAGTAGACCTTGTTGTATACCTAATTTAAAACATATATACTTTATATTTATTACTTTTAATATCATTCAGACAATGGATAAAATCCTGCAATGGAACTGCAATGGATGTTCCAAAAGTAAGGACGAATTGCAACTGTTAATCAGCGAACACACCCCATTTGCTATCGCGTTACAAGAAACACACTTCAAAGCAAATATAAAATTCCACTTAAACGATTACGAAGTCATAAGGTATGATGAACCACACGATGAACGGGCCAAAGGTGGAGTTGCTATATTAGTAAACAGTACTTGTATCTATGATTGTATCCAATTGAACACGACAATACAAGCAGTAGCTGTATCAATTAAACATCCGTTAACATAAATATTTGTAACATCTATTTACCGGACAACAATTGGACAATACAAGCAATAGGTAATCTAATATCACAACTACCAACACCTTTCCTCTTACTAGGAGACTTTAACGCTCACAATCCATTATGGGGCTCAGACAAAAAAGACACTAGAGGAAAAGCATTAGAGTCACTACTGATACCAATCAACTAATTCTATTAAACACCGGAAAGCCAACACATTTTAACTCTAGAACAAATGGTTTTCCGCCATAGACCTCAGCATGTGTTCTCCACAGGTGGCAGTAAAATATGAGTGGAACCCAATAGAAGATCTTCATGGCAGTGATCATTTCCTATAATCATAGCATCATCAACCACACAACATAAATGGACAATAGCTCTAGATGGAAGTTAGATAAGGCCGATTGGTTGCAATACAGGAATATCGTTACAGACATTGACAGACAACAAGACATAAATTCACTAGTACAAGAATTCACAAATAATATAGTCAGCGCTGCAGAAAGAACAGTACCAAAAAGTACTAGTAGAGTTACAAAACCACCAGTGCCTTGGTGGAATCCAGAAGTGGCATTAGCAATAAGAAAGCGCAAGAAATCGTTAAAAATATTTGTTAATGAGCCCACGATGGAAAATTTAATTGAATATAAGAAAACTAGAGCGAAAGTAAGAAGAAAGGTGCTAGAAAGCAAAAGGCAGTCGTGGGAAAGGTATGTCTCAACAATGACTCCAAAGACACCATCAGCAGAGATCTGGCAAAAAGTAAAATCAATATCCGGTAAGCGAAAGCAAGTTAAGCCAACAAAACTACTTCATGGAAATGACCTAGTTACTGAGCCGAATAAGATTGCAGAAAAATTTGCTACTCATTATGAAAAAGTGAGCTCAGCTGCAAATTATGATGATCACTTCAAAAGAATCAGAGCCATCAAAGAAACCCCTCTTGAGTACACAGAACAAGAAGCTGCAGAATACAACGCACCATTTAGTAATGAAGAGTTTAAGACAAGTTTAGCAGACGTTAAAGAAACATCCCCAGGAATGGATAACATACAGTACGCAATGATAAAAAACCTACCTAAAAAATCTATCAAAGACTTGCTGTATATATATATATATATATATATATATATATATATATATAATAGAATCTGGTCAGAAGGCATCTATCCGACAATCTGGAAAACGTCAGTGATTATACCAATACTGAAGACCGACAAGGATGAATTGGAGATGTCCAACTATCGGCCAATATCGTTGCTAAGCTGTCTTGGAAAGCTCCTGGAACGAATGGTGAACGCAAGGCTTGTAAAATACTTAGAAGAAAAACAACTCATAAATAAATATCAATCCGGGTTTCGAAAGTGTCATACAACCATAGACAACATAACCTACGTAGCAACCACTGTGCTGGAGGCATTTAATGAGAGACAACACACCACTGCCATATTTTTCGACCTCGAAAAGGCGTTTGACTTAGTGTGGAGATATGAGATAGTAGCGAAACTGCATAAATGGGGCCTTAGAGGAAATTTAGTGAAATTCGTAAACTCATTCCTATCGGACAGGCATCTAAGGGTAAGGATAGATAACCACCTATCTAAAAACGGCTTTAGAAATAGGTATTCCACAAGGATCCCCAATCAGTGGGACATTATTTCTCATATCAGTAAATGACCTTACCAAAGGACTACACCAAAAATAAAGAGCTGTTTTTATGTAGACGACTTAGTAATCTTTACAACATCAAAAGAGAAGAATCACATAATGTAATATTACAAGATGCCATAGAAACAATAAACCAAAGAGCCCAGGAGAGGGCTTTAAAATATCAGCAGGCAAAACAGTAGCCATGCATTTCTGTAAGCTCAGGCGACCACACTATTACCCATCTTTAAATTGAATCATAATATAATTGAATGTGTACCCGACCACAAATTCCTCGGGTAATACTCGATAGTGCCATGACGTGGAAAAACACATAAACCATCTAACTACAAAAGCGCGAAAAACTACTAATATAATAAAATGCGTAAGTAATGTAAAGTGGGGAGCAGATAGGAAGTGTTAAGGTTATACAAATCCTTAATATTATCAACATTTGATTATGGATCTGTAGCGTATGACTCGGCTTCAAAATCCAACCTAAGAACACTAGAGATAATACAAAATTTGTGCATACGTTACAGTACAGGGGCATTTCCAACAAGCCCATGCAGCAGCCTGCATATAGAAGCAGGAGTAATGCCACTACGACTAAGGAATGTGGATCCTACTGAAGTATGTATCAAAAATACAACAAAACCCACAACATTATATGCATAATAAATTAAGTGAAATACAGCAAACGGAAGGGGAAATAGAAATAATCCTATAAGCTTTAGAATAGGTAATACACTAAAAATATTAGGCATAAACACTTCCACCTCCCTAAATCGGCGTGATGTGAAAGAAAAAATTTGGGAGAGGTGGCAAGCAACCTTGTCAGAACAAAATAAATTTTTGAGAAAGAGTACGCCACAAGTAAAAAATAGAAAAGTATACCCACAAATGACTAGAAAACTCAGCATTGTAATGACCAGACTGAAGATAGGACACACGAAATTAACCCACACTTACATCTTAGAAAAAACAGACCCACCTACGTGTACAAAATGTAACAAACGACTAACAATAGAACACATATTTGAGGATTGCGAGCAACTAAAAGACATCAGAAGAAAACAAACGTGGATAATGGAATTAGGATAGACTTTAACATCACGGAACAAAAGATAAATGATATAACAAGATATCTAACTGAGATCGAAATATTCAATAAAATATAACAAGCGAACAAGAATATAAAAGGAAATAAGTGGCAAATAACCAAGAAGTTGAAGCCACAAAAAAAAAAAAAAAAAAAAATAAATAATAATAATAACAATAATAATACCGTCTCATACTTACTTTTAATTCAACGATACTTCCAAAGACGATCAAGGCAGCGTTTTACGTATTAAAGGTTAGGCCGTACATACCTGCTCCAGTACGGTGTTTCAAGTGTCAAAAGTATGGACACACAACAACAAATTGCACTTCAGATCAAATTTGCGTCTGTGGTAAAGTACTTCATGAAGGGCACCCTTGTGAGAGCCCTATAATTTGTCCTAATTGTCAAGGTGATCATCGTGCAAACTCTAGAATATGCCCCGTGTACAAAGAAGAGGTAACCATTCAAGAAATACGAGTTACACATAGGGTTTCTTACCAACAAGCTAAGCAAATGGCAAAAAACGTTGTTACTGCAAGTAAATCTTACGTAAATGCAGCTGCAAGTCAATCAGTCACCAGTGCTGAAATTAAAAAAATCGTTAATGACGAAATGAAAAATCTTACAGCGCAGCTTATGACCTCTGTAAAAGAGCTCATAGCATCAGCTACTCAAAAAGTACATCCTGATGCAACCGAAGCTAAAATTGAATCTAGTCAGGATAGTACCAGAAACGAAATCTGTAAAACCTCTCCGACTAAGGAACCTATCCCTATGGATGAAGAATCCAGAGGGGAAAAGAGAAAACCACCGGTGGACTATTTTGAATGTAGCGAAAGTGGCTCTGTAACATCGATTGACGACCCTACGCTACGAAAAACTAAAACATTGCATAGAAAGAGAGGATGGCCTAAAGGTAAAGCTAGAAACGCATCTAGTCGACGGACGCCTAGTTCTACCAAATAACTGTGATATATACTGTGATAACCACATTAGTATTATTTTACCTATTTTAATATAAATGTTCGTGTTGTCTTTTATATATTTTCATCTACTTGTTGTTATGTCTCCAATATACTTACATAATTTTATTTATTTTATTTATTTATACTTAAAAAAATAAAATGGCTGAAAAAATTCTTCAGTGGAATGCACGAGGGATCAAAACAAAGTACGATGAATTGAGGTTTTTGGCTGAAAGTATTGAACCTATGGTTATAGCAATTCAAGAATCTAAATTAAACATCAAAGAAGATTTTCGACTAAGAAACTATACAGCACATAGAAAAGATGTTTTATTATGCCATGGAGAAAGAAGCCGAGGCGGAGTGTTAAACTTGATACGCAATGATATACACATGAAAGAAATAATTCTTAACACCACATTACAAGCGATTGCCACAGAAATTACTAGTGAAAAAAAATACACGTCGTAAATGTATACCTTCCCAATACATCATGGACCGCAGCTGATTTAGAAAACCTTCTCGCACAGGTTCCTCGTCCCTGTCTTATATTGGGTGATTTTAACTGTCACAATAGAACTTGGGGGTCTTCGTTTACAAGTCCACAAGGTACAACTTTAGAAAATATTTTAAATGAAAAATCGTTAATAATACTGAACAGTGGACAACCAACGTATTTAAATGACTATAGTGGTTGCTTTAGTGCAATTGACCTTTCCCTAACATGCCCATCACTTGCATTAGACCTATCATGGTCAGTTATGGAAGATAACCACCACAGTGATCATTTTCCTATTTTGATGGAACTCAACATTAAAAAATATGTATACACTGCAGATTGGCGATTTAATACCAGAAAAGCAGACTGGAAAACATTCTCTGAAACAATAGAAATTCCAAACGTAGAGACTGATGTAGAAACGTCTATACAAAATATTACGCATTGCATTATTGAAGCAGCGAATAAAACTATACCTAAAAAAGGTGGCAGAAGTAAACGTATCCCTGTTCCCTGGTGGAACGCAGAGATAAATGCACTTAATAAAAATAAAAAACGACTGCTAAACCGGTATAGAAAATACCCGACTGCTGAAAACCACACAGCATACAAAATAGCCAAGTCTAAAGAAAGATTTGAAAAAACTAAGGCCCAGAAACTTTCTTGGCAGAACTACACGTCCACTATCACGAACACAAGCTCACAAAGTGAGATGTGGCAAAAGTGAGAAGTATTATAGGTACAACTCGCTCACCTATACCACCAAGTCTGATTATACGGGGAAAAGTGGAAAATGACCCTGTGACCGTAGTAAATCATTTAGTAAACTATTTCCACTCAATATCTAATGATTGCCAATATCCAATGTGCCCAGAAACAATAAGCTTTGATAACGACGAAAAGGAAACATACAATATCCCTTTCACTATGGTGGAAATGACCAGAGTTCTAAAAGATGTAAAAGAGTCAGCTGCTGGACATGACAAAATAACATACTCAATGATTTAACATCTCCCAGCTGAAATAAAAGAAACCTTATTACATGCGTATAATCAAATATGGAAAACTGGTAGTTACCCATCTTCGTGGAAACTAGCTGTTGTTGTCGCCTTGCCCAAAGCCGGAAAACAAAGTAAAACAGCAGAAAACTTTCGACCAATAGCTCTCACTTCTTGTCTGTCCAAGATCCTCGAATCCATGGTAAACTTCCGCCTAGTAGTCTTCCTAGAAAAAGAAAACAAGATTAGTAATTATCAATCCGGATTTAGAAAAAACCATTCAGCTACAGACCAAATTTTGTTTCTGGATTATGTAATAAATGAGGCCTTTACTAACACCCAACATGCTATAGCTGTTTTTTTTTGATATTCAAAAGGCATACGACACAGTCTGGAAATTTAAAATCTTAGAGACTCTAAAACGATGGAACGTTCGAGGTAACCTCCCAACTTTATCAACAGCTTTTTGCAAGGCAGGTGTATTCAAGTCAAGATTGGTAATGTAAAATCCAATATACGAAACATGGAAAATGGAATACCCCAAGGCTCTGTACTTAGCGTAACTCTTTTCGCAATAGCTATCAATAACATCGCAGACAAGATAAATTCAAATACAAAAGCACTACTATACGTAGATGATTTATGTATCATTACGACCGGAAGAGACATAGACGATATGACAGAATGCATGCAAAGGGACATAGACGCTGTTGTGGAAGAAGCAGAAATACGAGGATTTCAGTTCTCACTAACAAAAACAAAAGCGATGCATTTCTGTCGCCTAAGACACTACCACCAAGAAAGACCGCTAAAGCTGAAAGAAAACGAAATCCCCTTCGTGGAAGAACTAACGTTTTTAGGTGCCTTACTAGATCGCAAATTAACCTGGAAACGACACATTGATAGTGTCGTGTCAAAGTGCAAAATAACACTAAATAGAATAAAAATACTTAGCAATTACACGTGGGGGGCGGATAAAGACAGTTTAAAAAAAGTTATTAATGCATTTGTAAGAAGTAGACTTGAGTACGGGTCAGCCATATATCGGTCGGTAGCCAAATCTCACCTTAAGAGGATTTACTCAGTGTGGCACAACGCAATGCTAATTTCAACTGGAGCATACAGAACATCGCCTATAGACAATCTGAACATAGAAAACAACTCACTACCTTTAGATCTACGGTTTTTACAACAGAGTTTAAAATATGGTACCAAACTAAGTTCAAACAAAACACACTTCCTACATGAACTTATTATAAGCCCTCCAATGCACGAAAAATATTACTGGCAACAAACACGTACCATACCAGCTATAGTTCAAATACACTTAGATATGAAAGCAGAAGGCCTTATACCTATGCACTACTGGGAGCCGGAATTTGATAAACCCCCATGGGAATTAGAATCACCAATAACGGGTGAAGAGATAGGAACATTACAGATTTACGACAGTGAGAGCTACTATCTTGGTACATGGAGCACAGAAAGCTTAAAGTCGGGTATAGTGATGTATGGAAATACATTCACATCATGGAATTTTCCTGATGCTTACTCCAAAGTTAATATGAACCTGGCAACAATATTAAAAGCACTTCTAATTAGTGAACAATCAGCAAATACAAATATAAAGCTCGTATGCAATTTTAAAGTACTGAGTCAAATAAACAATATTTTCAGTACGAGCAAAATAGGAATGTCCATCATACAAAAATGGAATGGACTAAAAAGGTCAGGCAAATTAGTAGTAATATCAGAATCCCCATTACAAGAAGAAAGACTAAAATTGCAACAGGCAAGAGACGATCTAATACGAAATTCAAAAAACACTCAAATCAAAATGGAGCAGGTGTGCATTGAGGACATATTAAAACAAATCAATGATGTAGTGATTCAAAAATGGGAAAACTCCTGGTCGTCAAGCTCCTCACAATTAAAGATAATATCTCCAAGTGTAAAACGTGCCCAGAATTTAACAGGACTAACACGAAAAGAGCAAATAATTATAACAAGAATCCGTTTTGGTCATACACGATTAACGCATAGTCACCTTCTACTAGGAACACGTCCAAAAAAATGCACTCATTGCGACGTAACTTTAACGATAAGACATATATTAGAAGACTGTCAAAATCTACAAGCATGTAGACAAAAATATAATATTGAAAGCATAAATATACTGTCTAACCCTAACCACCACGAAAAGATAATATCATTTACTAAAGAGACATTAATATACAAGGAACTCTAAGTAGAACGTATAGAGAACTTACCTCTTAAGTGGAATGTGGAGTACAAAACCATATATTTTGTGCCAATGACCTAAGATGTTGACGCACAAAAAAAAAAAAT
The DNA here is from genome assembly GCA_036346205.1 of Vesta saturnalis. Lineage (NCBI taxonomy): Eukaryota > Metazoa > Arthropoda > Insecta > Coleoptera > Lampyridae > Vesta > Vesta saturnalis. The sequence continues at coordinate 108,958 of JARFJB010000454.1, read as the reverse complement.
AATAATAATAATAGACCCCTCCAAAGGATACACCTTGTCGTGGTGGAGGGGCTCAGTAGCCACTGTTGCCAGCAGTGGTGAAGCTAAGTATCCTAACCCTCGTTAGTATTTGTCATATTGATTGTACTGGTCTCTCTGTCTTTTGTTCTATGTTTTGGGGACACTTTAACAAAGGCGAAGTCAAGGTGTAATGCGAACCGTGCCGAGGAATGGATGGCCATACGACACATGGTTTTGAACGGTGCCCTCTGGATACCAGGCGATCTCCAGTTGTAATGTAGCCTTCTACTGTTAAGGGCGCACTAGCAGTAGCGACTTTTATTTCGTCCCATACTCGTGGGAACAATATGAACAGTTCTAATCTACAAGAGGACCCATCCTCTGAAATGGGAGCGGTTGGAGGTCCGTCTGAAAACCCAAAAAACCCTGCAGTTGTGGGCAGGTCAGAGAGCCAGGTGACGGGTTCATACCGGTACCTGGTCCTGAAAAGGAAAGATGGGCTCAACTTTGATAAGGTGAGTCCATTCTTGATTAGTAAGGGTTTATATGGTTTGTTTGGAGAACTAAAGATGGTGAAAAAGATAAAGGATGGTATACTAGTAGAAACTAGGACAGAAAGACAATCACGTTGCATGCAACAGACATCTATCTTCCTTGGTTTTCAAGTTGATATTGTACCGCACGGTACAATGAATAAATCCTGGGTTCATATACTGTCCAGACCTATTAAATTGTACAGAGGAGGACATCAAGAACGAGCTCACCGAGCAAAATGTAATCGAAGTGAGGAGGTTGAAAACAAGAAAAGACGGTGTATTGAAAGATACACCTAATCACATACTCACATTTGATACTCCAATGCTTCCAAAAGATAAAAGTAGCATTTTATTCCTTAGAAGTCCGATTATACGTTCCGCTCCAGTCAGATGCTTTAAATGCCAGAAATATGGGCACACATCTATTAGATGTACTGCAAATCAAATATGTGTGTGTGGCAAACCTCTCCATGAGGGAAGTCCTTGTGAAGAACCCATGAAGTGCATTAACTGTCAAGGTAACCATTCGGCTCGTTCGAAGCTCTGCCCAGTATTTAAACAAGAAATGGCGATTCAAGAAGTCAAAGCTAAAGAAAATATTAGCTACTTCGAAGCTCGTAAACTGTTAACAGTCCGAACACCTGCTCCAGCAACCTCACACGCTCAAGTTGCTTCGAGACAACCGGAAGTTAGCTTGCTTGTCCAGGAGCTGGTTCCGGAATTGTTAAAAGCACTGAAAGGAGCATTCATCCCTAAGGTGGTGATGCAGCTGCCCAAGCCTGGCGAGGCGAATGAATTACCAAACACTAGGGTACTTCGTTCCCGTAAGGGATCGGAGTCTAGTGTAAGATCCGAGGCGATGGCAATCGAGACCGAAAAACGAGGCAGAAGCACGTCCACTACCAGTGAGACGTCTGCTGCTGACTATTCTGAAACACCTGCAAATCAGCAGCAGCAGAAGAAGAAGAAAGGGTGGCCAAAGGGGAAACCCAGATTGCCTCCCAAAATGCCTGATGTGCCCTCCCAGCAATCTGCTGGAGGAGGGTCACAGAAGGCCTGAGGTCTGTGATAATATTTCGTGATATACATCTGTGATATATTTATATTAGTGTATTGTTTGTCTACATAGTCGTACTTGTCCTTTGTCTATATACTTATCCGTTAATTTATTTATTTATTATGTGCTCGTCCAATAATCTTAGTTGTAAGTTATTTATCTATTTCAATGAACAAGATTCTTCAATGGAATTGTAGAGGACTTGTCCAGCGTTATTGTGACGTTAAATTGATAATACAGGAGCACAACCCAATGTGTCTGTGCTTACAAGAAACTCACCTCAAACCGGAACAACCGTATGCCTTAAAAGACTATCACGTTGTCCGGAAGGACTCTTGCCAGAAACAACGGGCAAGCGGTGGTGTAGCAACACTTGTCCGGAAGGATATCAGGTATGAACAAGTAGATATTCGATCCCAGCTACAAGTTATTGTAGTGCGGATAATCCATCCTTTAAAGGTTACATTGTGCAATATTTATCTTCCCGATAGCAATTGGCAGATAACATATATTGAAAATGTTATTGGTCAGTTACAAACCCCATTCCTGGTCGTTGGGGATTTTAATGCCCATAATCCAGAATGGGGGTCCTCAAAAACTGACGCCAGGGGGCGTACGATTGGTAGGTGGCTTGAGAGAGACGACGTTGTCCTTCTTAACAATGGCGATCCTACTCACTACAACGCTAAGTCAAATGCTTTTACGGCTATCGATTTGACATTTGCATCAAGCCAACTAGTGCCATCCCTTAAATGGAGTGTCGATATTGATTTGCACAATAGTGACCACTACCCAATTGTTATCGAAACGAACACGAAAGCACCTGTCCCGTGCACTTTAAAAAGATGGATTACCACTAAAGCTGACTGGCCAAATTTTTCACAATCACTTGCTACACCACAACAACCAAATGTGCAAAATGTCACACACGCTATATTAAAAGCGGCTGTAACCAGCATTCCCAGATCTAGAGGGACGCCTCTTAAGCGGGTAGTTCCATGGTGGAACCTCGATGTTAAAGCGCTATTAGTGACAAGAAATCGGCACTGTGTAAATTCAAAAACAACTCCACCATTGAAAATTTTATATTCTTTAAAAGGGCTCGAGCTAGGTGTAGGCGTATAATACTGGACAGCAAGAGAACTAGCTGGAACAGATACACATCTACATTGACATCCTCTACCGCTACAACCGAACTATGGAGCAAGATCAAATCTATATCCGGGAAGACGCAAGCTCAACATGTTACATCTATCCGAGCAGATACAGTGATCACTGGAGATCCCAAAGAGATAGCTGAAACTTTAGCAGTTCAGTTTGAGAAAACCAGTAGTTCTGAAAACTACGAGCCAAACTTCCTGGATGTAGTTAATCACGTAGATGAAATAGAATTTAACCTTGCAGATAACTCTGACTACAACTCGCTTTTTACACTACGGGAGCTAGAAGATGCTCTAAAAAGCTTAAAATCATCTGCCCCGGGCCCAGATACAATCTCCAACGATATGCTTAAGCACCTATCAGTTGATATGAAACACTCTCTATTACAATTACTTAATTCTCTCTGGGAGCAAAGCATATATCCGGATGATTGGAAAGAGGCTGTTGTTATACCAATACTAAAACCAGGAAAAGATCCTTTATCTCCTGGAAGCTATCGTCCCATCAGCCTTACTTGCTGTATGGGAAAACTCATGGAACGTCTAGTTAACAATAGGCTCCTATGGTGGCTGGAAAATAACAACATTCTGGTGCCACATCAGGCTGGCTTCCGTAAAGGTAGATCCACTATAGATCACCTTTTAGTGCTTGAAAATGCTGCTCAAAGAGCATTTTGCAAAAGAGAGCATCTAGTTGTTGTACTCTTCGATATAAAGGGGGCCTACGACATGACGTGGCGTCCCGCAATATTACAAAAGCTCTACCGATACGGACTTAGGGGAAGACTTCCACTTCTTATCCATTCTTTTCTAAGTGGAAGGAGTTTTCGGGTTCGCGTTGGTAAAGATCTGTCCAGCTCAAGAATGCTGGAAAATGGTGTACCACAGGGTTCACCTCTAAGTTGTACCCTGTTTGCAGTAGCAATAAATGACATAGCTGCTAATGTTGACGAGTCTGTAACCAAGTGCCTGTATGTGGACGACCTAGCAATTATGTACTCGGGAAAGAGAATAGGTGAAATTTCTAAACCCTGCAGGAAGCAGTAAACACCATTGTTGCAAATGGCAAATCTGTTGGATTTCAATTCTCAAGGGAGAAGACTAAGTGCATGCACATATGTCGTCTCAGAAAACCGCATTTTGATCCTCTTCTACTTCTAAATGACCAGCCGATTATATGTGCCTCCAAGGCTAGGTTTCTTGGCGTTATTTTCGACGAAAAACTTACCTGGAAGCCACATATTACAGACGTCAAGCAAAGATGTGATAAGGCGTTAAATATAATAAAAGTAGTTGCACACACCACGTGGGGTGCCGAACCCAAAGTGCTGTTAAAAGTGTACCAGGCGATGATTCTATCGGTGATCGACTATGGGTGTATAGCGTACGCATCGGCCCGCAAAAGCCTATTGAAAACCCTGGATCGAATTCACAATGCTGGAATCAGGTACTGTCTTGGGGCCTTTCCCACCAGCCCGGTCCAGGGTCTATACTGTGAAGCGGCATTACCACCACTCGATACCCGACGATATATGATTATGGTAAGCTATATGATTGCTATAAAATCAAAGCCATCTCATCCAAATAACGATTTTCTATTCTTGGATGTTGATAGTTACACAAATAGGAGGACGATTACTCGTCCAGCTGCCATACGTTTTAGGGAATACCTACCAGTCCTTGGATGTGAAGGAATACCTCACATACCACCCGAAAACGCACTGGACATACCTCCGTGGGCACCTGAAGTACCAGTTATCCAGCGACGATATCTAATAGCTAGAAACAACCTAAAAGAAAAAATTCTCCTGAACTGGCAAGAAAAATAGCAGCAAATTGACACTCACCTGTCTGTCATTAAGCCAGATGTGCGCACACCTCTCCTATGTCTAGACTTCCCAAGAAACGAACAAACCAGGTTACACCGGTTACGTCTGGGACACACTGCACTAACTCACCAGCACCTCCTAAAGGGCGAAAGGAACCCAACGTGTACCATATGCGACGCCAGACAAACAGTATCACATATTATCCTCGACTGCCCTATATACCATATAGAGAGGCAACAACATCACCTGCAAGAAAACTTAAGGAACAATCTAGTCGAGTTGGATTCAACAGTTAACACCCTAAATTTTTTAAAAGCAATAGGGGTATATAAAAAATTGTAACAGGAGAAATATACATATACTTATATGTACATTATCTGTTGTAGTAAAAACTGCCTTTGCTCGAATGAATATTAGCTAAAAGCGCTAATAGCCTTAGTAGCTGATGCGCTGAGGAAGGGTTTTTAGTGGGTATGCCTGATAAAGGAGAATCCCACACTACCACCTCGCGGTGGTGTCCATAAAGGATTTTTCCTCCTCGTAAAAAAAAAATAGAGGACTTGATCTCCGTTGGGGAATTCATAAACCCCAATACACGGAAGCAGAAGAAAAAGGGTTGGCCGAAAGGCAAACCCCGAAAAGACAGGTCCCCTAGTCTACCACGACAGTGATAAAGTCTGTGATATTCGTTACGTTAGACCCTTAAACTGTGATATATTTATATTATTCGTAATTTAGGTTATCTACTGTGATATATGTGTACTGTTTGTAATTTAGCTTATTTGTCCGTCGTCTATTTACATATATTTATTTTAAACATATAGCTTTTATTTATTTATTTACTAATAATGGAACACATCCTACAATGGAACTGTAATGGCTGCGCAAAAGGTACGGACGGATTGAAGGTACTAATATCCCAGTACAACCCCACTGCAATAGCACTACAAGAAACTCACTTTAAATCAACTGATAAGTTTTGTCTCCGTAATTACAATAGCGTGAGATATGACATGACCTATAATCTTAGAGCCAAAGGTGGGGTAGCAATATTCCTGAAAGAAGATTGCGTATACCACCGAGTAGCATTAAATTCGGACATCCAAGCTGTTGCTGTCAAAGTACGATACCCTATTAGTCTTACAATCTGCGACGTGTACCTACCGGACAATGATTGGAGCATACAGGATATTGAAGGCTTGATAAATGAGTTACCCGTACCTTTTCTGCTGCTTGGTGACTTCAATTCACACAGCCCATTATGGGGGTCAGAAAAAAAGGATAACCGGGGGAAAATGATAGAAAGCTTACTAGATATGCCGCAAATCATCCTGATAAATAGTGGCAAACCAACATATTTTAATTCAAGGCCTAATAATTTTTCAGCCATAGACTTAAGCTTATGTTCTCCACAAATAGCCACAAAATACGAATGGTACCAAGTGGAGGATTTAGACGGAAGCGACCACTTCCCAATTATTATATCATCAATTAGCTCCAATTCCGAATGGGTGTCTCCTGCAAAATGGAACCTGAAGAAAGCTAATTGGGAAAAATATAAACGTTATATACGCAGACCTGAAAAACGAAAGGGAACAAACGAGTTTATATCCAATCTTGTAGAAACTATGTTACAAGCAGCAAAACAAGCAATACCCTACAAAGGGACAAAAATGAACAGGCCTCCAGATCTCTGGTGGAATCAAGAAGTGGCAAGGGCCATTCAAAACAGAAAATTGGCTTTAAAAACATTTATCAAGTACCCTGCTTCACAAAATCTTATTAATTTTAAACAAAAAAGAGCAGTAGCAAGAAGAACAGTTTTAGCGGCTAAAAGAAAATCGTGGGCGACGTGTGTGTCAAGTATTACTGCAAATACACCAGTAACTGACGTCTGGAACAAAATTAAAGTAATCTCGGGAAAAGCCAAACCGATGAATTCTATTAAACTAGAAGAACAAGGTGCTATAGTAACAGAACCGACAGTTTTAATGGAAATATTTGCTGAACACTATAAAAATATTAGCTCTTCTAACAATTACGACGAACCTTTTAAACAAGGTAAGAACGTCAGAGAAACTCCATTAGGCTTCTCTGAAGCAGAAATTAGTGAATATAACGCTCCATTTACAAGCGAAGAATTCACCCTTGCGCTAAGCTCAGTAAATGACTCTTCACCTGGAATAGATAAGGTCACATACAGCATGATAAAAAACTTGCCAAGCATGGTGCTAGAAGACACACTGCATATGTTAAACCAAATATGGGGAGAAGGCACTTACCCTGTTGGAAAACATCTATCATTGTACCACTATTAAAAGCAGGAAAGGATCCCCTTCAAACAAGCAGTTACCGTCCGATAGCACTAACAAGCTGCCTTGGGAAAATATTAGAAAGAATGGTCAACAAAAGGCTAATGCAGCACTTGGAAAAACACCAACTATTGAATAAATATCAGTCTGGTTTTCGTAAGGGGCATTCCACAAGGGACAACATGCTGCATTTAGCTACAGCCATTCAAAACACTTTCAACATGGGCTATCACGGAACAGCTGTGTTCTTTGCCCTACAAACTGCATACGACCTATTGGGTATGGAGTCTACAGAAAATCCACAACTAGGTGTGCGTGGAAATATGACAAACTTTATCGCATCTTTCTTAAAGAACGGTATTTTAGGATTAGGATCGGAAATTGCCTATCAAAAAAATATGAGTTAGAGACAGGTATCCCCAGGGATCTCCACTTAGTGTCACATTGTTCCTAATATCTGTGAATGAACCTAACAAAAACACTAGAACCCTTTTTCTCGATGCATCTATGTAGATGATTTAGTTATCTATTGTCATTCTGAAGGCAACTCGACGAATAACCTAATAATGCAAAAGCAATAAACTCCGTAGTTCATGAAGCAGAGAACGTAGGTTTCAAGTTTCACCATTCAAAACAGAATGCTTGCATTTCTGTAAGTTACGACACCCACATTACCCTCCAAACCTATACTTAAAAGATCGGCGAATTAAAGAGTGATGCATCACAAGTTCTTAGGACTAATCCGACCAGTCATTTTGGAAGTTCCTAAGGTATATAGTCCAAAAGCACGCAAATCTCTTAATATGTAAATGTTTAGCTAATTTAAACCGGATAGAGAGGTGCTTTTACGCGTTTATAAAGCGCTGATCTTATCGGTTTTAGATTACGGCTCAATAGTGTATTGTTCAACAGCAATGCCAACTCAGACAGCTTGATATTATTAAAACGTATGTATACGCTATGCAATAGGGGCATTCCCAACTAGCCCCGTAAGTAGCATACATGTCGAGTCAGGGCCATTGAAATATAGGAGGCTGTGGTTGACCATAAAATATGGAAAACATATTCTAAACATCGAAACCATTTCATATATACAACGATGTTTAAGCCAAATTCCCAAACCAAATAAGAAAATTAACCAACCGATTAATACACGACTAAAGGAAGCAGTCCAAGCACTAAATTTAAACTTATCACCAATGCTTAACGAAATAAATAAAACAGAATCGGGACAAGTGGCGAAGAATGGGAAGAAGAAAATAGATTTTAAAAGTCCACATGCCAATCGCACAGACTAGACAACCACTTCCACAAATGCCTAGAAGACCCAGTGTGACCTTGACACGAATACGAATAGGGCATACAAAAATCACACTCGTATATTCTAAAAACAACCGACCAACATGCGACAGATGTAATAAAACACTAACAATACAACACATCTTTGGGAGTGTAACAAATACAAAGAAATAAAGAAAGACTAAACCTAAATAATAGCGTACAAAAAGGTAACAAAAAAAATACATAAAATATTTATTTTTAAAAGACACAAAAGACCAAATAAACAAAATGGTGTATAAATATGTACAAAGGCGAATAACCGGTTAAAGCCTACAAAAAAAATAATGATGCAAGGCCAAACCGAAATAAGAGCTCGTGGCAAACCGCCACTGTTAGCTCTATTGAATACGGTGTCGCGGACCAGTCCACGTGGGGCCTCGTATCTATCGAGGCAGGGATGGCAACCCTGTTCCCCCTGGAACTCCACTTATACTAATCTTGAGTGACCCCTTTCTTTAACTCTTTCTGTCGGAGCACACTACCAACTCTTGTTTTCTTCAGGCTCCCAGCGAAAGCTGGAGACCCCTTCCTTTTTCTCTACTCTTCCCAGGACATGCGCCGTCAAAAGCGTATACGGGGTGGTAGCCCGGGATGTCCTAGCTGGGGGCTGAGCGCTAGTCGTCTCCTAATACCGTAACTGCGAACTGTACTTCAGAGACTCTAGCAGGGCGTGGCTAGGGAACGTCGTACAGCTAGCGGTCGGTGGTCCTTGCTTTACCGCCCGGGCTGCGAAGAAGGTAACCTCTATAAAAAATCCTCCAATCCCAAGGTCGTTTGGCAGTTTTAGGTGCCGACGGGATTGCGTGAGGGGAAGCCTGAGCATGGCCAGGGGGATGCCTGGTCGTTGAAACGCCTGTGGGGGAAGAGGCGCCCTCCACAGTATAAACGCCCTCCTGCAGTATACCGGCTCTGCTGCAAGTGACATTTTTTCCGAGTGATCTCGTGGGAACAGGATGAATGTTTCATTAGATAATAAAGGAAGGTTCACCTCGTTAAATATGGAAGTGGCTGAAGGACCACTTAAAAAGCCCTCAAGAAGCCGTCCTGATGACTTAGGTCATAAGGAAGGTGTGAAGGATTTTCCCCCACTAAATATTAATAAAGGTACCAGTGAGAAGGAGGACTCAGTGCCCCGGTTCCTGGTCCTAAAAAGGAAGGAAGGAGATTTTACAAATGTAAGTCCCTTCCTAATAAGCAAAATCTTGTATGGATTAATAGGTCACGTAAAAGATGTCAAGAAAGTTAAGGGAGAGTTGTTAGTGGAGACTGGATCTAGCAAACAGGCTAAGCTATTAATGAAATGTTATCGCTTTGGAGATTTTGAAGTAACGGTAGTACCTCACGGTGCTCTGAATACGTCGAGGGGTGTTGTGTTCTGTCGCGACTTGTTAAATTGCACTATGGAAGAGATTAAGGACAACTTAAGGAGTCAAGGGGTATTGGAGGTAAGAAGGATTAGGACGAGGCGTGACGGGGAATTCATAGACACCCCAAATCATGTACTTACTTTCAATGTCCCCAAGTTACCTAGAACCATTCAAGCAGCATTCTATCCCCTACAGGTACGTCCGTACATCCCTAACCCTCTAAGGTGTTTTAACTGTCAGAGATTTGGACATTCCTCAGTAAATTGTAAGCAAGACAAGCGGTGTGTCTGCGGCAAACCTCCACACGAGGTGACGTCCCAGTTGTTTGTCCAAATTGTCAAGGGCCGCATAAGGCAATTACAAAAAGCTGTCCAGTATTTAAACTGGAAATGAAAATACAAGAAGTTAAGGTAGTACACAGGCTGTCTTATTTGGACGCAAAGAGGAAAGTAGACACCTTAGTAACTCCTACCAATACTAGTTATTTAAGTATAACTGTCCGTTTCCTACGTATACTTCTAATATTAACATTCTCATCCATGGAACATATAATTCAGTGGAATTGTAACTTATGCATAAGACACTATTGTGATCTTAAACTAATAATCTCAGAAACAGATCCTTTGTGCCTGTGTTTACAAGAGACCCATCTCAAACCAAACCAACCGTACGCCTTAAAAAATTTTGAGATTGAGGAAAGATTTGACTCCTGACATCCGCGCCCATGGCGGCGTGGCGATCTTGATTCGAAATGGTGTTTCCTATCGTCAAATCAGACTAAATACCCAACTTCAGGCAGTCGCAATCCGAATTACTTACCCTACTTCACTTACGGTTTGCTCTATTTATTTACCCAATAGTGAATGGCAATTGATGGCCTTACAGCGTCTTGTAGACCAGCTACCAGCACCACTACTGTTGATTGGAGATTTCAACTCCCATAACCCTATTTGGGGATCCAATCGTACAGATGCTAGAGGGCGAGATCTGGAAACTTTATTTGAGCGAGATGATCTGATTATACTAAACGATGGGTCTCCAACACACCTGTCAGCTAGAAGCAAAAATTTATCTGTAACAGACCTTGCATTTGCTTCTCCGGCACTAGCCACATGCTATACGTGGAACACGTTAGAGCATCTCTACAATAGCGATCATTTCCCTGCAGTCATCACCACTGACAAGAGGAAAACGTTGGAAACCGTCCAGGTTAGGTGGCTGTACCAACATGCAGATTGGCGTCTCTTTCAAAGCACACTGACAGATTCTGAAGATCAACTGTCTATGATCAATGTAGACCAATTCACTAGTGTGGTATTGAGAGCGGCAGAAACCGCCATCCCCCATTCCATGGGCTTTCGACACCGAGGTAATCTAACCTGGTGGAATGCGGAGATCTCTGTTGCTGTCCGGGCCAAGAAAAGTGCCTTAAATCGTTTTAGGAGATGGCCCACAAACGAAAATCTGATATCTTTTAAGAAAGCAAGGGCTCGCGCTCGCCGTCTCATGCTTGAGAGTCAGCGTAGCTCCTGGCGTACGTACGTGACCTCAATAACTCCGAGTACCACGTCGTCGGAGATCTGGAATAAGGTCAAGTCTGTGGTCGGCTGTAGATCGTACCAACAAATAAAATACCTGAAAAAACCGGATGGGACGATCACTGATAGCGTGAACGAGATGGCTGAATTGTTAGCCGATCACTTCGAGGAGGTCAGCAGCTCAGCTCGACAGCGCCAACTTCTTGGAGCGCCGGGCGACACTGGAAACGAATCTGGACTTTGCCACAGAACAACTGCTAGCCTACAATGATCCACTGACCTTTGTAGAACTAGAAATAGCAATAAAAAGTGCAACTAAGTCTGCTGTTGGCCCGGATATGATCAGCTATGAGATCATATCTCACCTGCCACTTAGCTACAAAGTTGCCCTACTTGAGCTGTTCAACAAATTATGGGTAGAATGTACCTACCCGGACGAGTGGAAGGAAGCGGTGATCGCTCCTATTTTGAAACAGGACAAAGACCCCTCCACACCAAGCAGTTACAGATCTATCAGTCTATTGTGTTGTCTTGGCAAGCTGATGGAAAGGGTGGTTAACAAACACCTCTCCTGGGCCCTGGAGTCAGAAAACAGAATTGCTGAACATCAAGCTGGTTTTCGAAAACAACGCTCCACCATAGACCACCTGGCTTACATTGAAAACACTGTCCAGGACGCCTTCAAGAACCGACATCACACTGTTGCCGTGTTCTTTGACATCGAAAAGGCGTATGACACCACGTGGAGATATGGCGTTCTTAGGACACTGTATGACTGGGGTCTCAGGGGTAATTTGGCTATGTTCGTTGCCTCTTTCCTATCCGTTAGGCACTTCAGGGTTAGAATAGGAAACCATTTGTCCGCTCCTAGGATTCAGGAAAATGGCATACCTCAAGGGTCATCTCTCAGCTGCTTGTTGTTTCTGATAGCCGTAAATGGATTGACAAGTCTGGTCGATCCGAGAGTGAATATTTACCAGTTTGTCGATGACATCTACAGGAATCTACAGGAATGCAAGGAAAGCGGGTTTTATAATCTCACGTACCAAGACGCAGTGCCTCCGTTTTTGTCGTCTCCGCAGGCCCCACTATGACCCGCTTCTCTATCTGGAAGACACTCCTATTCCCTGTACACCTTTTGTAAGGTTCCTTGGTCTCTTGTGGGACTCCAAACTTTCTTGGAGACCCCACATCCAAAGTCTAGTCATTAAATGCAAGTCTGTGATAAACCTAGTCAAGTGTCTGAGCTCCACTCGCTGGGGAGCAGATACGAATGTCCTAATTCATGTGTATAGGTGTATTGTACTGTCTAGATTAGATTATGGCTGTGTTGTGTATTCGTCCGCTAGAAAATCGTTATTGAAGGCACTTGATGTTGTGCATAACCTTGGTCTTCGTTATTGTCTAGGTGCTTTTCCAACGACCCCGGCTGACAGTCTATACTGTGAGTCAGGAGTACCCCCACTATCAATTCGTACGGCTGCCCTGTTGATGGCCTACATAACAAATCTGCGAGCTAGACCTGACAACCGAAATACAACAGTCCTCCTACACAACAATGACCGATATTCTGACAGGGTCACTATAACCAGGCCCTTGGGCGTACGAGCTTATGAGCTCGCTCGAAATTTAAATCTGAACCTACCTGAGGTGTTTACTTTCACAACACCCAAATATCCGCTGTGGTTGCAACTGAGGCTCCCAGTACGTTTTGATCTGACCGAGTTGGCAAAGGGATCCGCATATTATGATTCGACAACGTTTCTGGGAGATACTAGGCGAACCCTCTGATGCGATGGTGATCTACACTGATGGGTCGAAAACCCGACAGGGAGTAGGATGTGCTGTGGTCGAAAATGGTAGGGTACACACATGGGTCCTGTCAACAGTGGCATCTGTGTACACCGCGGAGCAATACGCAGTCTGGCAAGCGCTAAAGCTATGTGATCACTGCTCCGGAGTTGAGTCGTTTGTCATAGTCAGTGACTCCCTATCAACACTGACTGCACTTCGGAGTGACAAATCATCCGATTCCATCGTCCAGATGTGCAGAGATACTCTGGCGTGGTTGGAAGAGACAGGGAAAATTGTTACGTTTCTTTGGGTCCCTAGCCACGTAGGAATCAATGGAAATGACACAGCAGACGCTGCTGCGCGAAACACAGGGTGGTGTTGACGTTGACACGGTAAAGCATTCAGACCTCCGCAGGTATTGCATGGAGTGTGTAATGTCATGGTGGCAGCGGACATGGAATGCCCGTGATACTGCACTGAGACTTGTTAAGCCGAAGATTTCCCCTTGGTCCTTTCCAATTGCGCTACCGAGATACGAGGCGAGTAAATTGCACCGTCTACGACTAGGAAATACAGCATTGACTCACTCTTACTTATTAAGTAACGGACATCCACCGATTTGCCATTTTTGTAATCAAGAGACCAGTGTCGCCCACTTTTTCTACTGCCCCATGTTGGATAACATGCGGGAAATTTTCGGCATTGAAGGGGATTGGACCATGTATTTAAAAGAGTCAAGTAACATTGTGGCCTTGATTGACTTCTTAAAAACTACAAACATTTTTGAAAAACTGTAGTCCCCAAGATATAGGCCAATGACCTCAGAAGTCGACGCCATATATTAACAAAAAAAAAATAAAAAAAAAAAAAAATAATAATAATAATAATAATAATAATAATAATAATAGTAAATAATAAATGTAACTAAATACATAAGACGTGTGTCATTATAGTCTCCGTTTCAATTAGTTATTTAGGTTGTTAGTTGTAATTAAATTCATTGGTTTTGAATTAATCTTAAATTTGGACATAGATTTTATGATAGAGCAAGAAAATTGTGGAATTTTGTAGAAAAATGTGTAAATTTCGAAAATTGTGATGAAGATGTCATACTGACAATTTGTGATTTTATGGTTTATATTTTGAGAAATAATTTATCAGTTTTGGTTTTTGGTTACATTAAACTTAGTGATTTTGGACAGCAATAGTATAAATGAAGCAAGAAATTTTTTAAATTATACAGATGGGAAAGTTTCAAGAATGTGATTTTTTTAATAACGTTTTACGTCAATGGTTTTAGTTTAATTTGAAATCTAAAAATCAATTTCGTAAGAGAAACGAATGGTTTACAAATACCGGAACCCAAGGGTGTATTAATAATTTCTAAAAATTTATGTTTTAAATGACATATACGAATATGTCATTATAGTGTATAGTAAATTGGTTGTTTAAATTTCTCTAATCACATTTGAACTTTATGATTTTAGTTTAAAATGAACTATGGACGTTAGTTTTCATTTATATCCTGAAAGAAAATTACACCATTACGAAAAGCTAATGTGAAAAACTCAAAAATGCGTATCATAAATGATAAGTTAATATTTAACAACTTTATAAACATTTAGTTAACACACATATTATATATTATTTTTTTGTTTTGTTTATGAAGATCATTATATAAAATGAATGTAGTATTTTAATTTTACTGCTATCTTGTGTATATAATTAGTGATATACTAATAATTTTAAATCACTGCTTAATATTTTTTTATTATACCGCATTCATTTTATGATATACAAACCCACTAATTTAAATTGATTTAAGTTATATAATAATAATGGATTCATATTATCAAAATCAAAATGAAAATGAGCAGCAAATTGAAATATGGCCAACGTATCAATCTTCCCAGGCCATATCTGATAATGATGTTGCTGAGTTTACACAATCTCAGCCCATCCTATCAGGTAATTAGAGGAAGCAAAGGACCACTTGGACTACTGAAATGAATGAGTACGTGGCCCGATGCTATTATAAAATAACGAAACTAGACACTATCAAAGTAAAATATGGTGAAGAACTCCACCGAAATGTAACAGGTCATGTTCCACCATTAGCAAACAAAACAATACAAAATATCTTAGATCAACGGAGATCTATATTCACTAATAAAAGATTATCTGTAAATACCATGAACCGCATTAAGTTTGAAGTGGCTGTTGAATTAGGAATTGAACAAGCACGCCCACAAATGCAAGAAAATGTAATAATGGAAGCTGATGAAAATTCCCAAACCACCAAAGCAAAAAAAAGAATTTGAAACCTACCAAATAATGTATGATGGAATGGATCCAAACTCAAAACCAAGTCTTCCTAAACTAATGTTTAAACCGGATACCGAAAATATTTTGAACGAAGTCAACAATATACTAAAAACGAAAATTACACCTGCAACCACACTAACTAATTTACATAGCCTAATATATACGGTATCTTATACTACATTAAACTTAAATAACCAAAAAATTGAAAATTTCCCAAAAATAAAATAGGTGTAATAAAACAAATAGCATGGGAAAAAAGAATCTCAACACACATTGCAGCATTAAGAAAACAAATAAGCATTTTAACGCAGTATCAACGATCAATTAATCCTAGCTGTAAAGTAGTTAACTCTGCATTACTATTCATTCAAAGATATAAAACTGATACTAACCGTACTATAACGGAAATAATCGATTTTTTGAAACAAAAACTAGCAGCCACTGCAAAAAGATTGAAAAGATACAAGGAAAGCAATAAACGCCGACAGCAAAATAGACAATTTCAAAAAAACCAAAAAAAATTTTATCAAACCCTGCAAACGAACACACCTGTAAATAAAAATGCAACGGAAGACAATCCGCCCACAGGCGATGAGATTAAGGATTTCTGGTCGAGCATCTGGAGTAACCCAACTAATCATATAAGAACTAATTGGTTACGTGAAGAAGAAAGGCAAAGCAGAAAGATAAAAAAATGTCCAAATTTAAAATAAACGTACAAGATGTAGAATCAGCTATAAAGAAAACTTTAAATTGGAAAGCACCAGGACTTGATAAGATTCAAAATTTTTGGTTTAAGAAATTTACTGTAGTACATGAACAACTTGCAAATTGCTTCACATTATTATTAGAAAATCCTGAACAAATGCCACTCTTTATGACCAGCGGGGTTACATATTTATTACCGAAAACGGAAGAGTACAGTCCAAATCCATCTAATTATCGACCTATCACTTGCCTCCCGACAATATACAAATTACTAACATCTATAATAACAAGTAAGTTATATGAGCATCTAGAAATAAATAACTTACTAGATGAAGAACAGAAAGGATGCAGAAAAGGGTCGCAAGGTTGTAAAGAGCAGTTAATAATTGATTCAGTAATAACTCAGACAGCAAGAAAGAAGAAACACTCGTTTTTTACAGATTATATTGATTATCAAAAAGCTTTTGACAGCATTCCTCATTCCTGGTTACTTGAAATATTACGAATATACAAAGTCGAAGATAACACACTGAATTTTTTATGCAATGTCAACCTGGAGTACAAAAGTACTATTAAATTCACCATTTTGGATTTTGACGTCACAAGACCGCTCACGTGGGAGACCATATTTTCAACCCCTATTTCTTACACACCCACGTGTGAGACCGTATTTTCAACCCCTGTTGAAATTATTATCCTTAACCTTCACACACCCACGTGTGAGACCGTATTTTCAACCCTTTCTTGTCGAAGGCCCTTTTCAACCCTAATTTTTACTCGCTTACGTATAGGACGTGTATTTTTAACCTATTTTTTACACACCCACGTGTAGGACGTGTTTTTTCACCATATTTTATGACAGCTCACGTATAGGACGCGTATTTTCTACTCTATGGGTCAACCCTAATTAGCGCCTTTTATGCACATACTCACGTGAGGGGCTGGTCTTGGTGCTGGGGGGCTGGACCTGGAGCTGGACTTGGACTTGGAGGTTGGTTTTAGGGTTATTTTGATGGTCATCTAATTAAGGTCCTTTTGGCTATATTAAAAAGCAGTACCCCTGGAATTTAGGCAAACGCACATGCATACAATGTTGGAAATTGCATAATTAATAGGATATTATTATTAAAATTATCGGTCCTATTGTTTAAATGGTCATATGTTATTGGATGATCTTTTACCTATACGAGAAAACGTATTTCTAATAAGGAGGTTCTTGTACGACACGTGTAGGGCTTCGCAACTTGTTCTCAGGCCCTCGCCCGATGGCCGGAGATGGTGTGGGAACCTAACCTTATAAGATAAGTGTAGAGCTTAGCCCCTATCGTGGCCCCCTTGATGCAATTGTATGTTGATCTAACTTAATCTTACAGCTGTAGGTCTTCGCCCCGTCATACAAAATTGTATTCTAATAAGGAGGTTCTTGTAAGGCAAGACTTGTGTCAGGGTCTGCGTCCAGGCCCCTTTGAGTAAAAATTGATTTTAGAGCCATCTAGTGGCGTGTAGACTAATGAACATTTTCTATAATAGAAGCTGATAATGCACACCTCTCTCTTGCTCTATCTTGTTTCTTCCTCCCCTCTCTCTTTTTCTCTCTCTCTCTCTCTCACACACACACACACACACACACACACACACACAAACCAATTAATTAATCAATCTTAAACAAATTACGTTCGATCATCAGATAAAATTCAATCAATCAACCGAAATTATGTCTTACAGTTTGCGGAAACCAGATTACAGTTCAAACTGAATGCATTAAAGTCTAATTAAATATGACGTGAAATAATAAATAATTTCTACCCTAATGCAATGATGCTTTATGTATAGGCAAATCCTCTAAACAGTCACCACCTATACATTCGGAACATCATATCTGATTTATTTGCATGTTTAATTACATACACACAAAACTGTTTCATTGTAACGTGTAAACAGCCCATTACATACTTGTCATTGACTATTTAGAAAGTACGACGACGACGACGACGACGACGACGACGACGACGACGACGACGACGACGACGACGACGACGGCGACGACGGCGACGACGTTGACGTTGACGTTGACGTTGACGTTGACGTTGACGGTGACGGTGACGGTGACGGTGACGGTGACGGTGACTGTGACGGTGACGGTGACGTTGACGGTGACGGTGGTGGTGGCCACGGCGACGGCAACGGCGACAGCGACGGCGGTGGCGACGACGACGACGGCGACGGCGACCGCAACAGAGATAGCGATAGCGATAGACGATAACGATAACGATAACGATAAGGATAACGATAACGATAACGATAGCGATAACGATAATGATAATGATAATGATAATAATATTAGTACTAGTAATAATAATAATAATAATAATAATAATAATAATAATAATAGTAATATTAATAATAATAATAGTTATAATTGTAATAATAATAATAATAATAATAATGGGCGGCTGAGCGCTGGTCGTCTCCTAATACCGCAACCGCGACCTGTACTTCAGAGACTCTAGCAGAGCGTGGCTAAGGAACGTCGTACAGGTAGCGATCGGTGGTCTTGGCTTCACCGCGTGGACTGCGAGGAAGGTAACCTCTATAAAAAATCCCCCAATCCCAAGGTCGTTTGGCAGTTTTAGGTGCTGACGGGATTGCGCAAGGGGAAGCCTGAGCGTGGCCAGGGGGAAGCCTGGTCCTTAGCGTTGAAACGCCTGTGGGAAACGGGCGCCTCTCCACAGTATTTAGCCTTGCTATGGTATGGGTGCACTGCTGTAGTTGACGTAGATTTCTCCCTTCTCGTGGGAACACTATGAGTTTTCATAATTTAAATGAGGGTCCATCCTCAGAAATGGGCGCTGAATATGGGCAGCGTAAAAATCCATTATTCGAGAGAGCGGAAATTTTCCTCGCTCCCTGTCGTAAGCGGCGAAAAGGAGGACAACCATCCCCGGTTCTTGCTTATTGAAAAAAGGAAGGAGATTTCTCCAAAATTAGTCCCTTTCTGATATCTAAAGCGTTATACGGATTAGTTGTAAAGGTAGAGGAGACTAGGAAAATTAGAGGGTTATTATTAATTAAAACTGTGTCAAGTAAACAATCAAAGCGCCTTTTGCAAATCCAGAGATTATGTAATTTTGACGTGCAAGTTAGACCACATGACACCTTAAATATATCTAAGGGTGTCATTTACTGTCGAGATCTCTTAAATTGTAGCGAAGATGAAATCTTGGAAGGTCTCGCACAAGAGAACGTTATTGCTGTTAAAAGAATAAAAACTAAAAAAGATGGCGCACTTATAGATACACCCAACATTATTCTAACTTTCAATTCTATAAATCTACCAAAGACCATAAACGCAGCTTTCTATAGCCTCAAAGTGAGACCGTACATACCACCACCGATGCACTGTTTTAAGTGTCAAAAGTTTGGACACACTATTATAAGATGCAATGAACAACAGATATGTGTCTGTGGAAAACCTTTACATGAAGGTTTACCGTGTGAAGTTCCCCTAGAATGTCCAAACTGTAATAAAGACCATCCTGCAAACTCCAGAGCTTGTGAAGTATATAAGAAGGAACAGCGAATTCAGGAAATAAAAATAGTTCATAAGGTATCTTATCCAGAAGCTAGACGTATGATGAACACTGCTGTAACGTCCAACAATTCATACGCTGCTGTCGCCACAAACACTAGCGTTTCCTCATATCCTACCATAATACCCGAAGTTAAAAAGGTGGTTAATGAAGAAATGAAACAACTCACCGTTACTTTAAAGGAATTTATAAAACAATCCATAGCTGAAGCTGTGGTATCTACAAAAAATGATATGGTAAACGAAAAATCAAATATATTGACTTTAGAATCAGAGCCTGTACCCATGGATGATGAATCAAGAGGAGAAAAAAGAAAAACTCTTAATAGGCAAAAATCCTCTGACTCTAGTATTGCCTCGATAGAGGAGGTAGTACTTCAAGAAGCCAAAAATATAAAGAAAAAAAAACCTGGAAGACCTCCGGGGAGACCTAGATCATCCCGAAGGGATACTAGTGCATAAAATCTAACTGTGATAATATTATAGTCATTTTACATTAGTCATATATTATATTTATTATTTATTATTTATTTATACACACAATTTTAACTTATTTGTCATAATGTGTTAGTCTGTTTTTATCTATTTGATATTTTAACTCTTTATAACTCTCTGTCTATAAAAATCTACTAAAGTAATTTACTGATTATCAAATTTCTTTCCAATGGCATCTATAATCCAAATAAATTGCAATGGATTAAGCACGCATTATCCAGAAATTAAAAAAATAATTGTAGACAGATCGCCAATTTGTTTATGCCTGCAGGAGACAAGATTAACACCGAGTAAACCATTTAATATAAGAGGTTACTTACCTTTTCACACATACGGTCCATTAGGACCTAGGGCATGTGGTGGTGTTTCCCTTTACATTCGTTGTGACATTCCGAATAAACAAGTAAACGTTCACTAAAAGTTACAGGTTGTAGCAGTACAAATAACGTTTCCCATAATAACTACAATCTGTAACATCTACTTGCCAAACAATGAATGGAACTACACAGATCTCCAAAATGTGATAGAACAGCAGCCAAAACCAGTTCTGCTGGTTGGAGATTTTAATTCTCATAATGAAATGTGGGGATCTGAAGCAACAAATGCAAATAGGCGTATAGTTGAAGATTTAATAACGCATAACAATTATATCATGTTAAACACAGGATCCCCCACATATGTATGTGCGAGATCAAACAAATTCTCATGCCTAGACCTCACTATGTGTTCCCCTTCACTGGCAACACGATTAAAATGGACAACGCTAGAAAACGACATTTTCTCCGACCACATCCCTATCCTGATTGAAACCGACACCGCACTTCCTTCTACTGACGCACTACCTAGATGGAACTTAAAGAAGGCGGATTGGGATAAATTTTCATCTCTAGTAAACAAAATACAGCAAGATCAGGATATAAATAAATGCATTACAGACATGAACAATAATATTCGAAATGCTGCCACACTAAGCATCCCTAAATCAAAAAACACTCTGCGAATACGAAACGTGCCATGGTGGACCAAAGATATTGCAAAAGCAGTTAAAGACAAAAAAATTGCATACAACAACTTCAAACGTCACCCTACAGCAGAAAACTGCATCACATTTAAACGGTGTAGAGCGGTGGCACGTCGCTTAATAGTGAAACAGAAAAACATCTCATGGCACGAGTATATTTCCTCAATAACCTGTCGTACACCATCAGATGTAATATGGAGGAAAGTCAAACAAATCGCTGGACACAACTCATATAGTACTCCAACGGAATTAAGCTATATGGGCCAAAAGATCTCTGGACTGTATGATATAGCCGAAACCTTTTTAAAACATTTTGAAACTGTGAGTAGTGATGTAAGTTATAATCTGAACTTCCGCCTTAATAAAGATTTACTAGAGAAACAGTTAGATTTGAACACGAGTGTACCTCTACCTTATAATTGTGACTTTACAATGCAAGAGCTAAAAAACGCCCTGCTGACATGCAAAAATAGATCGCCTGGTTATGATGAAATACCGTACGATATGATGAAGCACCTACCGCAACATGCTATGGAGTCACTTCTAATATTATACAACCAGATCTGGCACTCGGGGAAGTATCCTAAGGAATGGAAAGTCGCCACGGTAATCCCCATTCTTAAACCAAACAAACCTTCGGAACGACCAGAAAGCTACAGACCGATTTCATTAACATGTTGTATGGGAAAATTATACGAGAAAATGATCAATGCAAGGTTGATGTGGTACATTGAACAAAATAACCTACTGTCTCCTTACCAGTTTGGTTTTAGAAAGCGCCGGAGTACATTAGATAGCCTAGTGTTGCTTGAAGATGCGATCCAAAGAGGTTTTGCGTGTCGAAAATACACCCTAGCAGTGTTTATCGACATTGAAAGAGCGTATGATTGCCCGTGGAGATACAATATAGTAAAAACAATATATGAATGGGGAGTAAGGGGAGAAATGGCGAAATTTATACAAGACTTTCTACGTTCACGTGAAATACAAATCAGAGTAGGTGGAGTCACTTCGTCACGAGGAGTGCAAGTTAACGGAATCCCACAAGGGTCCAACATCAGTGTGACCCTATTCTTAATAGCAATTAACAATTTGATTTTGAAAGGCGCAACAAAAGTAAAAACACAACTATACGTTGATGATTTGTGTTTATACTATACTACTGAGCCCTCGGAAGACGTCAACCAAGTAATGAAAACCGAGTTGGATAAATTAATACAAAAAGCGGAATCGATTGGATTTAGACTTTCTCCGACCAAAACTGTAGCGGTGCACTTTTGTAGGTTAAGAAAATGCACTTTTTGACCAGCTGTGCGAATGGAAAATAACGCTATTAACACACAGAGGATAATAAAATTCCTCGGTATACTGATGGACGAAAAATTGTCGTGGAAAGATCAAATTAATAACCTCTTGGCCAAATGTAAGCAGGCGCTGAACATTATAAGAGTGATGTCTAACATTAGTTGGGGTAGTGATAGAAAAATGTTACTTACCCTACACAACTTGTTGATCATATCACGTTTGGAATATGGAGCAATTGTATTTTATTCAGCACGAAAAACCATCAAAAAGCATCAGATTGGCAATCGGTGCTTTCCGTACCAGTCCGCAAACATCCATAGGATGCGAAACAGGATACGAACCGCTTCCATTAAGAACGAGCTGTCTGCTATTATGCTATGGTGCCCGAATCTACACACAACCAGACCATCCTTTATACAGCATCATGTTTAACGTACCAGTAGATACAATATTTATGAATAGACCAACCATTACACGACCGGCTACAATAAGGTACCATGAAGAGTTAAAACGTTATGGATATAAAACAGCAAACTGCTTCCAATGCCGTATAAGAGAAAGTCCACCGTGGTTTGGAGCACAAAACCTTATAATAAACTCTATGACACTATACCCTAAACAGGAAACCCATCCAACAATATACCACCAAAACTTTCTAAAAACTCAAGATTTATATAAAAACTATAAATTCATGTTCACAGATGGGTCAAAAACAAGTAGTGGAACGGGATCTGCATTTGTCTTTGAAGATACTGTATCTACGTTATCCTTACGGTCTTGGGTAAGTGTGTACACAGCCGAACTCATGGCAATCAAACAAGGACTACTTTTTTGTGGGTATAATAAGCAGCATAAAAACTACATTATATGCTCAGACTCAAGAAGCGCTGTGGAAGCAATACGCAGAAGGAAAGAAAACGACGACTTGATAAACATTATTTTATCATTAATTGCCCACCTATTGGAAGAACAATACAACATCCTAATTATGTGGGTTCCAAGTCATAGTGGTCTCACAGGAAACGAACACGCAGATCAAGCTGCACGATTATCAGCAAATTCCTCTGAACCAGATGTGATCCCTGTACGTATCATTGACCAAAAAAGATATTATAGACAACAAATACATAAAATATGGGAAAATGAGGGAACAGATCCAACAACAAACTATTAGAAATTAAAACAACGGTTGAAAAACGGTATACCCGACGTTTCTAAATAGACGTGAACAAGTAATAATTACCCGTCTAAGAATTGGTCATTGTCGACTAACATCTGCATATCTCTTATCCCCAGGAAAGGACAGAAGGGTCCAACCCATTTGTGAAAACTGTAACGTAATATTAACTATTAAACATATCTTACTAGAATGTGAACTATACAACCAACATAGAAAAGATAACAACTTACCTCATAGTTTATCGCATATATTAGCCCTAACGGAAAACTCATTGACGACGTTAGTACATTTTTTAAAGCAGATACATTTATATAATGAAATATAATTATACGTGAGCCAATAATAGTAAGGGCTAATGATCGAAGCAATCGATGCCCAAGAAAAAAAAAATAATAATAATAACATGCAGCTCAAGAAGCTTTCAAGAACAGAGAACACTTAATAGCTGTATTTTTTAATATAAAAGGTGCTTTTGATATGACCTGGCGGTATGGAATACTAAAGAAACTTCATCAATATGGTTTGAAGGGAAATCTACCTACATTTATAAGTTCCTTTCTAGAAAACAGGCGTTTCAGGGTTAGAGTAGGAAATTGTCACTCGCAAATAATGACACTAGAAAATGGAGTCCCCCAAGGATCAACACTAAGCTGCACACTTTTTGCTATTGCCATCAATGACATAGCGAAAGGTGTTAACAGTTCTATATCAACATGTCTCTATGTTGATGATCTAGCAATAATGATTGCAGCAAAAACAGTAGGGGAGGCATCTCGAAAATTACAACAAGCAATAAATATCGTCCTAGAGAATGGAAAATATAGGTTTTCAGTTTTCCAAAGAAAAACACAATGTATACATTTTGCCGTCTAAGAAAACCACATTATGATCCTTGTCTATATTTAGGAGATTAAATCATTAATTGTGTGACAACAGCCAAATTCCTGGGTCTAAAGTTTGATAGTAAACTTTCATGGAGGAATCATATTCTAGATTTAGAGGCCAAATCAAAAAAGAATTTAAACATTATAAAGGTCCTCTCACATACTAAATGGGGAGCAGAACCTAAAATGCTGTTGACAATATATAAGACTATAATATTGTCACGGATAGATTATGGAAGCATAATTTATTCATCAGCAAGAAAGAGTCTCCTATATGTATTGGATCGAATCCACAATCTGGGAATTAGACACTGTATTGGAGCATTTCCAACTACCCCAATATTAAGCCTCTACATCGAAACTGGCATGTTACCTCTTGAAACAACAAGGAACATACTCATGACCACTTACATGAGCGGAGTAAAGTCTCATATAAATAATCCCAATAATAAAATCTTGTTTCCTAAAACAAATCCGTATGCTGGAGGATCTCGAACGCGCCCATTAGGTTTTCGTTTTCTCGAATTTATGAATGACATCCACGAATCGATTCCAATGATTTTGAGCGACATTCCAGTTAAAGATACAAGAGAGGCTTCAGTACAGCCTGCGACTGTAATGACAAGATTTAACTTCCGCAAAAGTATAAAGGACAAAATCTTAGAACAATGGCAACTTCAGTGGACTAACACCAACACCCAGCTTGTAAAAATACAACCATCTGTAACACAACAATATATTCAGATGGAACTATCTAGGCAAAGTTCAGTACGGGCTCATCGTCTACGAACAGGTCATACGTCTCTAACCCATCAGCATTTATTAAATGGAGAACCGGCACCAGTATGTGAAATCTGTAACGTTAATCTCTCAGTAGTACATGTTCTCTGTGACTGTCCACAATACCAATTACAACGGACCCTCCATGGATTAGCAAAGGATATATCTTTAAACTTACAAAAAGAAAAAATGGTTAGTACCCTAAAATATTGCAGAGATATAGCACTTTATAATAAATTGTAACTAATTGTATCAATATATACACAGTTTCTATTAATACATAAACAACCAATGAAAGAGCTAATGACCTTTGCAGTCGATGCTCTAGGAGGTGGGTTTTTAGTGAGTAAAAGTCCCACACTACTTGACTCTTAGGAGACTTGTGCCTTTTGAAGGTTTTCCCACCTCCTACACAAAAAAAAATAATAGTAATAATAATAATAATAATAATAGTAATAATAATAATAATAATAATAATAATAATAATACCCCCCAAGGGATACACCTTGTCGTGGTGGGGGTCTCAGTAGCCACTGTTGCCAGCAGTGGTAAAGCCAAGTATCCTACTCTCCGTCTGTCTTTGTGCAATTGAATGTCTAGGTGTTCTGGGGACCTGACCCCATTAAAAAAGGCGAAGTCAAGGTGTAATGCGAACCGTGCCGAGGAATGAATGGCCATACGAGACATGGTCTTGAACGGTGCCCTCTGGATACCTGGCGACCTCCAGTTAAGTTAAGTCTGCTGTTAAGGGCGCACTAGCAGTAGCGTATTTCGTCCCATACTCGAGGGAATAGTATGAATAATTCCGTTAAAAAAACCTCAGAGTTGCCAGTCTCTCAAAAAACTGGCAATACGAGTCTAGAAAAGGAGGCATCACCCCGGTTCTTGACCGTAAAAAGAGTTGGTGGGGACTTCAATAACGTAAGTCCTTTCCAAATAAATAAAGTACTGTTTGGTCTAGTTGGAGAAGTTCGAAGTATAAAGAAAATCAGGGATGGAATTCTTTTGATAGAAACGGTATCAGCTGCTCAGTCTAGAAACTACTTCAATCGAAACGATTTGGCTCATTTGATATAGATGTAGAAGCACATAGAACGTTAAATACATCAAGAGGGATAATCTACTGCAGAGACCTTCTAAATTGTACTCTTGAGGAAATAGCCACAGAGTTACAATCACAAGGTGTAACAGAGGTTAGGAGGATGAAAACGAAAATAAACGGCGAAATGAGAGATTCTGCAAACCACGTGTTAACGTTTTCAAAGCCTAAACTCCCGGAAAAGATCAAAGTTGCGTTTTACTCGTTATCTGTACGTCCCTATATCCCATCTCCCCTGAGATGCTTTAGGTGTCAAAAATTTGGACATACGTCAGCAAGATGTGAAAGTGATCAAGTATGCGTATGTGGTAAACCATTACACGAAGGAAAATCTTGCGAAGAACCTATTACATGTGTGATCTGTGGAGGTAATCACCACGCACGATTTAGGGAATGTCCAATTTTTCAAAAGGAGGTTAACATACAAAAATTAAAAACGCTGGAGAAACTGTCGTATCCAGAAGCTAGGAGAATGGTAGAAATTTCTACTCCTGTGCAAACCAAAAGTTACTCAAGGGCAGCGTCTACACCTCCAACAGTTGACACAGAGGCCATAGTAAAAGGTCTCGTTCCATCGCTAGTATCAGTATTAAAAGCTGTCTTTATACAGAAACCAATGTTACAACAGATGGAAATACAAATTGAACCACCTGATCCGCTAGGCGATAAAAGAAAAAGAGATGATAGTGAAGAACCTCTCGTATCAGATGATGGATCGGTATTATCTACCTCCTCAGCAAGACCATTTGCCGGGGAGGCAACAAAGAAGGGAAGAGGATGGCAAAAGGGGAGACCTAGAAAGGTATCCTGTTAGCTGTGATATTTATCTGTGATATTTTCAATATACTTGTTTGTGACGTCTTTAATAATCGACTGTGATATTTTACAATTACCATACTAGTTTTCTAGTATTTATTACTATTTGTATTGTGATTGTTTTAATTTTATTTATTACTAGATATATTATATTTACCTATTTATTTATTACTTAATTTATAAAACGCACAAAACTTATTACACACTCTATAAATGGCTAATATTCTTCAATGGAATTGCAATGGTTGTGTGTCGCACTATTGTGACTTAAAGTTACTGTTAGCAGTATGATCCGATGTGCGTTTGCCTGCAAGAGACACATCTTAGACTCGACCAGATTTACTCACTGCGACGCTATAATATTGTGCGTAAGGATACCGAAATAAGGGTGAAAGCCAAAGGAGGTGTAGCATTAATAATTAGGCACGGACTAAAATACAAAGAAATTAGTCTAAACAGTACGCTTCAATGCGTAACCATACACCTTTTAGTTTCCTGCAACATATACCTACCGGATGGAAACTGGAGCAAAACAGATTTAGAAAAAATCATACAACAGCTGCCTACACCTTTTATTCTCCTGGGTGACTTCAATGCACATAACCCAATGTGGGGCTCTAGCAAATGTGATGCAAGAGGTAGAATATTGGAAAGTCTTTTAGAACGCCAAGATATAACGCTTCTGAACTCTGGCGCAGCGACATATTTCAACTCTAGATCTAGAGATTTCTCGGCTATAGATCTTACTATGTCATCGCCTGGACTAGCACCGAAACTACAATGGAAGGTACTGGAAGAATTACATAACAGTGATCACTTTCCAATACTACTATCGAATCTTGAGCAGAACACCAATGCACTACGCCCTCAACATTGGGTAACTAAAAAAGCAAGATGGAATGTGTTTAAGGACTCCTTGGCTACCCCAGACATAGGAGAAGACATCACCGAAAGTTTAAATTCAATTGTAAACTGCATTTTACAAGCTGCTGGCAAAGCAGTACCACAAAGCAAAGGAACCCCCATCAAGCGATTAGTACCTTGGTGGAATGCGCAAGTATGTGAAGCCATACAAAATAAAAAGAAGGCATTTAATTTGTTTAGAAGGACACGAAAACTTGAAGACCTAATTGCCTTCAAAAAAGCTAGAGCAAACGCTTGCCATACAATTTTGAACAGCAAACGTTCTTCATGGAACCTGTACGTGTGGTCGATTAGTAGGAACACAACCGCTTCTGACGTTTGGCGTAAGATCAGTGCAATATATGGCCGACGTAACTCTCCTCCTTTATCGCACATTCGACTACCAAATGGAGCTATCATACATAATCCGGAAATAATTGCAGAACACCTTGCCAATCATTTCCAAAATACAAGCAGCTCAAATAATTACAACCTTCACTTCTATAGTACAAAAGATGCATTAGAGATTCCTTTAAATTTTTCTACGTCAGAAAATATGGCTTACAACCTCCCCTTTACGATGTCAGAGCTCAATGAGTCTCTAAAAAACACAAAATCAGGTGGAGCTTCGGGTTTGGATAACATTCCTAACGATTTACTGCTACATCTTCCACAAGAAACAAAAGAATGCTTGTTACATCTATTTAATAGCATTTGGAAGAATAGCATATACCCTAACGAGTGGAGGGAGGCAGTAATAGTCCCCATTTTAAAGCAAGGAAAAGATCCTTTGCTTGCTTCAAGCTACAGACCTATAAGTCTGACAAGCTGCATGGGAAAAATTATGGAACGGATGGTGAACAAGAGGTTAATGTGGTTTATTGAGAAAAACGAATTGTTAGTAGACCATCAGGCAGGGTTTCGGAAATACCGATCAACAATTGACCAACTGGTATTCATCGAGAACGCCATCCAAGATGCCTTCAAAAACAGACGCCACTTGATCGCTGTTTTTTTCGACCTAGAAAAGGCATATGACATGACGTGGCGATACGGAATAATAAAGCAAATATACAATTGGGGCATAAGAGGAACTTAGTCAGGTTTATCTCGTCTTTCTTAAGTGAACGGAGTTTTAGAGTACGAGTGGGCAATAGAACATCAACAACAAAAAACTAGAAAATGGGGTGCCACAGGGTCAACGTTAAGCGTCACACTATTTGCTATTGCAGTAATAACATTGCAATGGGATGTGAACCAGGTGTCGAAAAATGCCTATATGTAGACGACCTAGTGGTATTCCACTCTGCGCCTACTGTTGGAGAAGCCGTCGATAAACTGCAAAACACTATTAATACAGTTATTACTAACGCAGAAAGCGTAGGATTCAAATTCTCTCAGTCCAAAACTAACAGCGTTCACTTTTGTAGACTACGAAAACCTCATTATGATCCTGTCCTATTTATATTCAAATCTATCTTGGCGTAGTCATATAGAAGGACTAGTAAGGCAGTGTAAAGGACTACTTAATATCTTGAAGTCCTTAGCTGGTACGAGATGGGGTGCAGACTCGGAGATACTGTTACGAGTGTACCAGTCTTTAATTCTCGCCAGGATAGACTATGGAAGCATTGTTTACTCCTCTGCTCGCCAATCGTGGTTAAAATTGTTAGACCCAATACATCATAGTGGTCTAAGGTACTCTATCGGAGCCTTTCAAACAAGTCCCTCTTCTAGTCTGCGCAGCGAAACAGGAATTCCACCTTTGAATATACGCAGAAAGAATTAATATCATATATATATATATATATATATATATATATATATATATATATATATATATATATATATGTATATATCCATGACGCCACAACCTAGACATAGGAACTTCAAAGTGTTGTTTGATCATAACCAGAGATATGAAGGCGATCCAACAAGAACCAGACCTGCTGGAATTCGGGGCAGGGAGTTACTCAAGGAAATGGATTTTGATTTTCCAGAAGTAATTAATAGAAGATTTACAGAAGTTGAACCTTGGACTCTCCCCGAAGTCAAACACGTCGGAAATCTGGAAAGATTTCGAAAAGGGGAAACGTCTCCTGAACGGTACCGCGCCCACTTCAATGAAACAGTTGCGAAGTTTTCAAATTACACCATCCTTTTCACCGACGGATTCAAAACAGAAACTGGAAGTGGTAGCGCATTTGCCGTAAATGATGAAGCGTATTCGTGGACCCTATCAAATATCAACTCCATTTTCTCAGCAGAAGCATACTCACTATGGCAAACACTTCTTTATTGTGATTTATCTCAAGAAAATCAGAGATTTTTAATAGTACTCACAATGTCTGTTGCATACCTTGACCAATCAATTTACTGATAATCCAGTTATTCAAGGATGCCTTGTGATGTTACAGCATATCATTCGGGAAGGTAAGACAATAAAATTTATGTGGGCTTCGAGTCATGTAGGAATCAGGGGAAACGAAATTGCAGACAAATCTGCACGGCAAGCGGTGGAATCATCAAATGTAGATGTAAAAATGGTTGAACATACAGACCTAAAACGGTACCTATAAACCATGCTATCTAAACAGTGGGAAATTGAATGGAACGCTACCCGGAACCACTTAAGCTGCATTAAGACAAATGAACGCCCATGGAGAATTCCTCTCAGTTTACAAAGAATAGATGCCATTAAATTGCATCGGCTAAGAATCGGACACACCTCTACTACGCATGCCCACATACTTACAGGCGAAAGACCACCACTTTGTATGGAATGCAATGAAACAATTACAGTATCGCACATACTACTACACTGTAGAAGAAGTAAAGATATAAGAAGATTATATAGTCTTGCCGACAACATGAAAGACAATCTTTCTAACCACACGTATATACAATCGATATTACAATTTCTGAACGCAACATCGCAATATGACAAAATTTAATATAGTTCTATAAACATAAATGTAAGTCTGCACGTGTGTCATAATGATAGATTAAGGTTAATACGTGAGAAACGGCCAATGACCCTAGCAGTCGACGCCGTTAGCCCTAAAAAAAAAAAAATAATAATAATAATATTATTGTTATTGAATATCACATAAAATAATAGCACTTAAAACACGTCACATCTCGGTTTCCATCACCTGAAATAAAAAGCAATCTTAAACATCATCATACAACTCAATTTGAACTAATGATAAATACTTACCAATCAGATGTAATCACATGGTATCCATATGCTCTAAAAATGGCCGTATGCATATCTTATCCACCCATTAAGGAGCAACAAGAAAATAATAATAATAGTAATAGTAATAATAATAATTGGGGTTCGACTACCTACTAGGCGCGTCCCCAGGTGGCGGATAGGGGAATGATCTTGCAAATGATCGTAAGTGATGCAAGACCAACATGAGAATATGAGCTCGTGCCGGTAAACCGCCACTGTTAGCTCTAGAGAATACGGTGTCGCGGACCAGCCCACGTGGGGCCTCGTATCTAACGAGGACAGGCATGGCAACCCTGCGTCCCTCTAGCTGGAAGTGCACTTTTCGTATACTAGTCTTGAATGGCTTCCCTTACTTTAACTCTTTTCTGTCGTAGCACCCTCGCTCCAAATATTATTCTCTTCAGGCTCCCAGCAAAAGCTTAGAGACCTCTTCCTTTTCTGTCTATTCTTCCCAGGACATGCGCTGTCAAAACCGTGTACGGGTGTGGCTAGCCCGGGATGTCCCAGCTGGGGGCGGCTGAGTGCTAGCCGTCTCCTAATACAGCAACCGCAAGCTGTAATTTAGAGTCTCTAGCAGGGCGTGGTTAGGGAACGTCGTACAGCTAGCGGTCGGTGGTCCTTGCTTTACCGCCCGGGCTGCGAAGAAGGTAACCTCTATAAAAAATCCTCCAATCCCAAGGTCGTTTGGCAGTTTTAGGTGCTGAAGGGATTGCGCGAAGGGAAGCCTGAACGTGGCCAGGGGGAAGCCTGGTCCCTAGCGTTGAAACGCCTGTGGGGAAGAGGCGCCTCTCACAGTATAAATGCCCGCTGTGGTAATCCTGCTCTGCTGCAATTGGCATCTTTCAGAGCATTCTCGTGGGACAATATGTCAAACTAAAATTTTTTGTATGAGGACTCATCCTCTAAAATGGGCGTTGGCAGGGACAACGAAAAATTCCTTGAAGAATAACGTGGATTACCGTAATGGTCTCCCGGTTTTGGCGGCTTCCTCCAAAAAAGTCCGCAAAGAATGGTAAGCAGGAAAAGGAGGTTTCATGGTCCCGGTTCTTGCTCCTAAAGAGGTTTGAGAGAGATTTTATCAAAATCAGCCCTTTTCTGATTACTAAGTCATTGTACGGAATTGTTGGTGATGTTAAAAGCATTAAAAAAGTGAAAGGTTTGCTGCTTATAGAAACTGTGTCTAAAGCTCAGTCGAAACGACTATTGCAAATCAATAGATTATCCGAGATGGAAGTAGAGGTAACCCCTCACCCATTTTTGAATAAGTGTAAAGGTACAATTTATTGTTCAGATCTACTTAACTGTACGATAGATGAAATAAAGGAAGAATTGACAAACGAAGGTGTAGTAGAAGTTAAAAGAGTTAGGTCAATGAAAGACGGGATGTGGATAAACTCACCCTCACATATTTCTTTTTGATAAGTTTTTACATTCAACTCACACGAAAGAATCATTCAATGGAACATTAACGGAATAAAGGCACGCTATTGTGACCTTAAAATGATTCTAGTCAAATATCAACCTTTCTGTATCTGCCTTCAAGAAACTCACTTGAAAGGTGCAGAACAGTTTCACCTAAGGGACTATGAAGGACTCGTCAGAAATCACACAATAAATAGTAGAGCTAGTGGAGGAGTATCTATATATGTGAAAGACAACATCCCCACGAAAGACCTTAAAATTAACACTAAGTTGCAGGTTATTGCTGTGCAAATTGAAGTGCCTATAAAAGCAACGATGTGTAACATCTACCTCCCAGAACTTAATTGGGATGCAAGTAATATTGTTCGGGAATTTCCTTCGCCATTTATACTGCTTGGAGATTTCAATGCTCATTCTCTAATTGGAGGTTCTAACTTAACCGACCAACGTGGTCGAATAATTGAACAAGTTATGGAAGATAACCCATTAACCATTCTAAATATTGGATCTCCTACACACTTACATTTACGATCAAACAACTTAACAGCAATAGACTTAACCTTTTGTTCACACACTTTAACATTAAGCTTAAACTGGAAAGTGCATGAAGATTTCCACAATAGCGATCATTGCCCAATAAGTATTAAATTACCAGACTCCTTAATTAAAGTAGAAAAATGCCCAAAGAAGAGGATTACCGAACAATCAGACTGGGAAAGCTTTTCTAGAATGCTCAGCGGACGCCCTTCAGAATTAAAAGAAAGCGTGGAAGACCAAGTTAAAAACTTCACTGAAAATGTCATAAGTGTAGCTGAGAAATGTATTCCTCAAACGAGCGAAACCTTTAAACCCCCTAAAGTCCCTTGGTGGAACGTTGAAGTGCGAAATGCAATTCAAACAAAAAAAAGTACAAATTTTTAAAAGAAATCCAACTCAACTTAACCTTATTGAGTTTAAAAAAACCCGTGCGATCTCAAGAAAGATTATTAATCAAATTAAGAGGACCTAATGGCAGAATTGCGTGTCAACCATTAACTGTAACACTTCAATATCTGACGTTTGGAAGAAGGTTAAAAATAATGCAGGAAAAAGCCACAAAAAACCGTCGAGGTTAATCAGATAAAAAAATAATGATTTCACAGAACAAAACCAAATCGTGGAGGCTTCGCTGAATATTTCTATTCTGTTTGCAGCTCACAACAGTTCAGTGAAGCTTTTAATGTAATAAAGAAACAATCTAAAAAAGAAATAGATTTTAACTGTGAAGAAAACTGCGAAATATAACGTACTTTTTTCAACTGAAGAATTAAAAACAGCATTGGATAAATCCAAAAATTCGTCTCCAGGTCCAGATAATATTCACTATGCGATGATACGAAATTTGCCTACATTCGAAAAACAAAAACTATTAGATATATACAATAGAATATTCCAAACTAGTGTTTACCCTGAAACCTGGCGACAAACAATAATAGTTCCTCTTCCTAAACCTGGCAAAGATATCACCTTACCTACAAACTACCGCCCAATATCACTTACCTCTTGTTTAAGTAAGATCATGGAGAGGATGGTTAATGATAGGTTAATGTGGTACCTAGAGTTTGAGCTACTACTTTCGAAACAGCAAACAGGTTTCCGCCAACTTCATTCCGCGGTAGATCTATTAACGTATCTTGAAAATAATATTCAAAACACTTTCTTGCAAAGATAACACATGGTGGCAGTGTGTGTCGAC
Source organism: Vesta saturnalis (assembly GCA_036346205.1). Classification (NCBI taxonomy): domain Eukaryota; kingdom Metazoa; phylum Arthropoda; class Insecta; order Coleoptera; family Lampyridae; genus Vesta; species Vesta saturnalis. The sequence continues at coordinate 74,521 of JARFJB010000454.1, read as the reverse complement.
TTGCAAAAAGCGTATGACCTCACGTGGAGAGACAACATTACTAGAAAGTTATATGAATGGAAGTTAAGGGGTAACCTGCCTTCAGTTATTAAGAGCTTCCTATCAAATCGAACTTTTAGAACAAGGATAGGCACAACATTCTCATCTGTCAAATATACTGAGAACGGAATACCACAGGGATCAGTATTAAGCTGCACCTTGTTTCTAATCGCAGTTAATGAACTCGCGGCAGTAGTGAAGCCCCCCTCTGCATGTTTGTTTATATGTAGATGACCTAATTGTATTTGGAAGATCGGAAAATGTAGAAGAACTGCAAGAATAATTGCAAAATGGCATTTCTGATATAGTAGGAAAGGCGGAAAGTATAGGTTTTCAGTTCTCCTTAACAAAAACGAACGCCATACACTTCTGCAGGCTTAGACATGAGCATTACGACCCGACTTTGTACATACATGAAAATAAAATTGAATTTCAGAGAAGTATTAAAATTCTTGGAATTATGTTTGATTGTCGCCTATATTTTAAAGAACATATCGAAATGTTAGAAGCTAAATTAAAAAAAAACAACTTAATATTATTAAATGTCTGTCTAATATCACCTGGGGTGCCCACAGAGAAACATTATTTAGGTTTTATAAGTCCTTTGTGCTGTCTACTATTGACTACGGCTCAACAATTTACTCTTCTGCACGCCCTTTCCATTTAAAAAAACTAGATAAAGTCCATGTTAGTAGAATTAGAATGGCAATCGGTGCATTCCGTGCCAGCCCTATAGAATCCATACACGCTGATTCTGGCATTCCAACACTAAAATTGCGTAGATTGCGGTTAATATTTAACTACTTAGAAAAATACTATTCCTACCTAATCATCTGAATCATGACATAATACACAATAACGAAAACCAATCACAATATAGAAGCAGGCCTACAACAACGAGACCTTGTATTATTCATGGTATAGAGAAAGCGCACGAGCTAAATATTACAGTACCTACATTATTCATGCGGGAAGACAGACACACCTTGTAAAATGTAGAAAACAAGAAACAGCAAATGATGTGTACAGGAAGGAATTTTATTCTATGATAAATAAATTCAGATACGATGCCATAGTGTATACGGGTGGGTCCAAAACTGACCACGGTGTAGGTAGTGCTATACATACCGATAATAAGAGACATTATTGGCAACTTAATGGGATGTCCAGTATATACAACGCCGAACTTTATGGTATGTGGCAAGCCCATTTATACACCAACCATAATAACATACGCGCATGCCTTATTTGTTCCGATTCGTTAAGTGTGATAACGGCCTTAATGAATAGCGAACCAAATGCCGACCCCCTTCTAAACATGGCCAAAGAATTACTACATACACTCCATTCAAACAACAAACACGTCACTATAATGTGGACACTAGGGCACAAGGGTATACCCGGTAATGAGTATGCTGATATAGTGGCTCGTATTGGAACATCTCAAACCATACATGATAGCATACCTGTTCAACCTAGTGACTGCAAGAAATTTATAAAATTTATGGTTAATCAGATATGGCAAAGCGAATGGGATACCTCAAAAACAGCATTAAGGCAGATCAAGATAGAAATAATTCGTAGAAACAGTAATCACTACCTAACAAGAAGAGAAGAGGTAGTACTCACCAGAACTCGAATAGGACATACCAGACTAACACATCTACACCTATTAGGTATTAGTAGAATGAGTAAATGTGTTTTATGTGATGTGCAATTAACAATTCGGCACATACTGTTAGGGTGTCCATTATACGAAAATTCTAGAAAAAAACTAAATGTTGGAAAAACGTACTTTGAAATTTTCGAAGACACGGTATCAAAAGTTCACGTTTTAATAGAATTTCTAAAGGAAATTGATGTATTTAAAGAATTATAACTTAAGTTCTGATATCGCATGTTAGAATAGCTAATGACCTTGCAGCCGACGCTATACAAAAAAAAATAATAATAATTATAGTAATAATAATAATAATAATAATAATAATAATTGAATTGAATTGTTTATTTCCAATAATAATAAATATACAGTGAGAGGTCCAACCAAGTCTGCAAGACTTATGGGTTGGTTCCTGTGTTTTCATTACGATCATTTACAATTAAATTGTTATTTTAACATGTTAGGTACATATGTCATACAGTATACTCTATCTGCAAAATTTTTTTTATTAAACATTCGATATCGCGCTTATTGGTAAAATAGTTAAAATATAAATAAATGAAGAAAGAAGAAAAAAAAAATAATAACATGATGGTGTAATAGACAATAATAAATTATAAATGAGTTTACAACTTTGTTCGTGTTTTAAACAGTTTCAAAAAAAAACGAATAATGAGGTTTAAGTTTTACTTGAATTAATCCTCATAAATAAATAAAATAAAAATAAAAATCATTCCGGGTAAATAAAGTATGAATTATATAAATCAAATAATAATAATAATAATAATAATAATAATAGGGGAGTAAAGTCAAACCAGCACTTCCACGTGGTACTCCCCGGGTAATGCTAACGCTGGTCGCATACCGTTTCGTCATATATCCGTTCCTTACGTCCGTTGTCTACACTTGTGTTTCTTTTCGGAGAGTAAACTCCACTGTAAAATCTGAAATCTAAGGTGTTATGCGATCCGTGCCAAGAGATGAATAGCTATGCGAAGTTAGTCGATAACGGAGCCCTCTAGATACCTGGCTGCCTCTAGTTGTAATCAGTTAAGCCTTGCTACGGAATGAGACCACTGCCGTATTGGACCTGTTTTTGTGCCCATTTTCGTGGGAATTGCGTGGATAGTCTGGAATTAAACAAAGAGTCATCCACCTCTTTAAACGAAAAGGAGGATGACTGTCCCCGGTTCTTGTTTATAGGAAAAACAGAAGAAAATTTCTCCACACTGAGTCCTTTCTTAATTTCAAAAAGTTTATTTGGATTAGTTGGAAGAGTAGAGGAAGTGAAAAAGATTAAAGGAATGTTGCTTATTAAAACAGTGTCGAATAAACAGTCCAAACGTTTGTTACAGCTCAATAGATTCTGTGGATTTGATGTAAGTGTCAAACCACATGAAACCTTAAATACTTCAAAAGGCGTTATATACTGCAGGGAGGAAGAAATCTTGGAAGGATTATCCGAAATAAATGTAATTGCTGTAAAACGAATAAAAACGAAAATTGGAGGTATTCTTACAGATACTCCTAACGTTATACTGACTTTTAATTCCACGTCGTTACAACGTTTCTATACTCCCGTAAGCAGAACAAACTATGAGCACTCGGGTGAGATTAGTGGTGGCACAACTCACTCAAATGGTACCACACGACAAATAGCGAAAGCCACTGATAGCGAAACTTATAGTGTTGTTGCGGCAGCCTCTACCGGCTCGCAGCCGACCTTTATACCTGGCGTGACCAGAGGTAGAACAGCTGGTATTCCAGTGCGTGGGAATAAATACCAGTTCTACGTAAAGTATTTGGTAATGAAACCTTCTGAAAACGGAGCACTAAGTAAAATTAGTCCTTTCACTATACAGAGGAATGTTGAAAGTCTAATAGGAAGTGTTATTAATGTATCCAAGTCAGAGATGGTCTACTATTGTACGTAAAAAAACAGACAACAGTCTGAAAAAAAACTACTGTGTTCAATAATATTAACGTGCAAGTAAGACCCCATCATACTCTAAATTACTGTAAAGGAATTGTCACCTGCAGAGACCTGCGCTTTGCCAGCTAAGCTGAAATAAAGGAAAACCTGGAATCTCAAATATACGCAAAATTCTTGACTAGAACTAGAAAGGACGGAGAGTTAGTTAAAACAACATCAATACTACTTACATTTAGCAAAGCTATCCTACCCACTTCAGTGAAAGCGGCATATCACAATTTACCGGTGCGCCCCTACTACCCTAATCCAATGCACTACTTTCAATGTCAGAGGTTTGGACATTCATCCTCTAGTTGCACAAGAGTTCCAATGTGTATATGTGGATTACCGGAACACGACAACGAATCGTGTCAGAACCCTCCGCATTGTATAAGTTGTGGCGGTCCTCACATTGCAAGATAGAGGAATTGTCCAACTTTTAAGAACGAAGTCGCTATACATCAAATTAAAACCGATAAAAAGATTACCTACTTCCAAGCGAAACAAGAAGTTACCGCTAGAGGTACCACTAGAGATGCAACATACGCTGCTGTAGCATCTTCAAAACCCACTGAATCAGTCAGTGTAAAGGAAATTTTAGCAGAGCTAATTCCTGAAATGAAAACAGTCATAAGAGCGGAGGTTAACATGGCAGTTAAGTCGATTGCAAAACAAACACTCGCGCAAGAATCAAGCTCCCAAATCCGTGAAGTAACACAACCATTTAATAACAATATGGATTTTACTACCCCTGAAACTCCGAAGAGGAGAGGTTGGTCTCCAAGTAGGGAAGAATCTGAAGCTTCGGAAATTGAAAAAAGAACGAGAGTTGTAGAATCACTCTTACTTTCAGAATCAGAAGGGGGCATCTTATCTGATCTATCAGATGTCTCAAAGGCAGATATTGAGAAAGTCAGACAAACAAAAAGGAAAGGATGGCCAAAAAGTAAAAGCAGAGGGTCTACCGCAAAGGTACCATCCTGACAACCGTGATATATGTCTGTGATATTTTAACCTGTGATATTTTACTTTAGTAGTGATATTTCACCTGTGATATTTTAACCTGTGATATTTTATGTATTATGTCACTAACGAGGTCTATATCTAGTAACATTCTCTAACATTATTTATGGCTACCATAATACAAATTAATTGTAATGGATTAGCCGCGCATTACCCAGAAATTAAAAAAAATATTGTAGACCAGTCGCCAGTAGCTCTGTGTTTCCAAGAAATAAGATTGCATGCTAACAAAAAATTCCACCTAAGAGGTTACACATCGTTTCATAAATATGGTCCAACGGGCCAAGGGCTTGTGGGGGGTTTCTATATATATATACGTCAGGATTTACCCTTAAACCAAATCTCGGTAAACTCAGCCCTACAAACAATAGCAGTCCGCATTACCCACCCATTTATTGCATCGATCTGTAATATTTACCTCCCGGATAATGCATGGAACTATGCTGACTTGGAAAACGCTATAAAACAAGTACCCCAACCCATTTTACTTGTTGGTGACCTTAACTCCCATAATGAACTATGGGGATCAAACTCCACTAATAGAAATGGGCGCATAATTGAAGAATTCATATTTAACAACTACTACCTGTTAAACAATGGATCTCCAACGTTTATAAATGCCAAGTCACATAGTTTTTCACATTTGGATCTCTCGCTGTGTTCTCCATCCTTACCGACTCAATTAAATTGGGATACTCTAGACGACGAAGTTTTTTCAGATCACATACCAATTATTATTGAGACAGATATAAAGGTTTCATCCCATAAAGCAAGATCTAAGTGTGATATCAATAAAGCAAACTGGGAAGAATTTTCGTCTAGTATGCAGGTAATAGAGTTATCCGCAAATGTAGAGAACAGCGTAAAAGAAATTACCTCGAAAATACTTAAAGCAGCAAAGGGCAGTATCCCTATAATCAAGGGAGGACGTTACAAAACATCCGTCCCATGGTGGAATAACGAAATTTCTAGAGCTATTAAGGAGAAAAAGAAGGCATTTAACAGTTTCAAACAAAGACCCAACTGCGAGAATTACATAAACTTTAAGCGACACCGAGAAATTGTACGTCGTCTAATACTTCAACAAAAAGCTCGCTGTTGGCAAGAATATGTAAGCTCTCTGTGTTCTCAAACACCCCCAGAAGCTCTATGGAAATAAAGGTAATTGCTGGACATAGCACTTATTCGATACCTGTAAAAATACATCACAAAGGAAAGACAGTATCAAGCAGAGTGGCTATTGCCGAAGCTTCCATGGCATATTTCCAAGAAATTAGCAGTGACATCAATCATGATCCAGAATTTCAAAAAACCCAAATTTCGCTTGAAACTTCCTTAACGTTCCACACAAATGAAGATATCTCTTATAATTCGGACTTTTCTATGGAAGAACTAAAAGGTGCACTGTCATCGTGTAAAATCTCATCACCTGGCCAGAACACGCTTTGGAATCACTGCTTCTCTTATACAACTCAATATGGCGCTCCGGAATGTATCCTAGGGAATGGATATTGGCCACAATCATTCCAATCCTGAAGACAAACAGACCCAATGATACACCAGAAAGTTACCGTCCAATCTCATTAACGTGCTGCATGGGGAAACTACATGAAAAAATGATTAACGTAAGAGTTATGTGGCACTTAGACTATTTTTTTTTTATAATTGTGGACCTGAACAGGCTAAATTTGGCCTATCGTGCTAAAGCACTCAGGAACACTTAGGAGGATGGATAGAGGGATAATGAATTGCCAATAGATGCCTATGAACAGCTACCTTAAATTTTCTCATATCATAAGTAAGAGGAAAACAGGACCTAGGGAGATCATTCCAGAGTTTAGGAGCCGTGTAGAAAAATGTGGATTGCGCCCGTTTGGTACGACAAGTGGAGATTTGTACTGCATACTGATGATGTGAATGAGCGAACCGAGTGTTTCTCGCAAAGATAGCTCGAGATGGTATCAAAGAATATAATTCAGTAGCACAATAGCCGTTGTAATAACGATAATACAAAGGAAGAACTGAAACCATCCTTCTATGCTCAAGGGACTGCATGTGAGAAGTTAAGGACGGGTCATTTATAAGCCTAATCGCTCTCTTTTGAATACGATCAACGATATCGGGAGCGTACTGGGGAGCACTAACCCAGAAGTGAGAATTATATTCCAGATGAGGCCGAATTTGGGCCTTATACAGCAGAAGGAGTTGTCGAGAGGTAAAGTACTGCTTAGATCTGTACAAAAAGAATATCATCGTTTGTTGTCGCCACATCAATTTGGCTTTAGAAAACGTCGAAGTGCACTCGATAATGTCGTCATACTAGAAGATCATATACAAACAGCTTTCTCTCATAGACACCGTTCGTCTGCAGTCTTTTTTGACATTGAAAAAACTTATGATTGTACATAGAGATACAACATTTTAAAAACAATACACGAAGTGACAATCTAGCACATTTTATTCAAGATTTTTTGCGTGGCCGACAAATACAGGTGCGCATCGGTGAAGTAGAATCTTCCACAGGTTCGGTAGCCAATGGAATCCAACAGGGCTCGTCTATCAGTGTTACATTATTTCTGGTAGCAGATAACAAGCTATTGACAACTGAAGCTGGCGTAAAAATGCAACTGTACGTTGATGACCTGTGCCTATTCTACGCAACACCAAAAAATAGAGATCTAATCCAGAGAGTCCAAGACGCTATTAATAAGGTATCTAGTGTGGCCAAATCAATCGGTTTCAGGTTTTCTGTGTCTAAAACGGTTCACGCCCATTTTTGTCGAAACCCCTCTAAAATTAGAAAACTATCATTGCTCGTAATAGTAAAATAAAATTTTAGGAGTTATTCTGGATGAAACGGTATCCTGGAAAGCTCACATAAACGACTTATTGGCAAAATGCAAACGGGTGCTAAACACTATTAAAGTCCTATCGAATATATCCTGGGGAAGTGAATGGAAAACCCTATTAACGGTGTATAGAGTAATAATACTGTCAAAAATAGACTATGGCGTAATAGTATACTTTTCAGCACGTAAATCTTTGTTAGACCGGCTGGAAACCATCCAATGAGAATACATACGGCTAGAAATTGGAGCGTTTAAAACCAGTCTACATAAATCAATAAGGTTTGAAGTAGGGTTTCAGCCTTTATCACTTAGGGTTACTTATCTCCTACTGTGTTACAGGGCTAAAAAACACACCCAATTAGATCACCCTGCATATGATATTTTCTTTAAGTCCTCTACAGATCCTGTATTTAACAATCGCCTCACAATTACTAGACCAGCAACTATCAGATACCAAGAAAACTAAACAGACTACAACTAAAAGTCCCAAACACCTTCCAGGCTAGAATACAGGAAGCAGCCCCGTGGCAGGAAAGTAAGTCACTAGTAATTGAAAAAATAACGCAATATCAAAGGAACACTCCACCGATACTATATTCAGAGGGATTTAAAGAACTCCAAAATGAATACAACAGCAATTTATATACACAGACGGATCGAAAACAAACGAAGGGACTGGATACGCTGTAGTTATAAACGAGGAGATAACCTCCTGTTTAACCCTACCCAAGCGGACGAGAATTTATGCAGCTGAAATGATCGCTATCATGCAAGCTCTGCATATATGTATGTCATCATGAAGTAACAAATTTATAATCTGCACAGATTCGAAAAGCAGCATACAGACAATTCAAAATAAATCCGAAAAGATGATCTTGCCAACATAATCATATCACAGCTAAACAATCTTAAGGAACACGCATACGATATACACCTTATATGGATTCCAAGCCACAAAGGTATATATGGCAACGAACGGGCAGACAAAGCAGCTCGGCAAGCCTCTAAAAATGTGACAACTGACGAAGTACCCGTTCGTATACACGATCTAAAGCAATATTACAAACGAATAATAAACAACGAGTGGGAAGAAGAGTGGACTGCATCCGACAGTAAATTAAAATCATTAAAAACTTCAATAAAAACAGCTGAATATCCCGCATATCTCAAACGGCGCGAGCAGGTAGTAATAACACGCCCGCACATCGGCCATAACGGCAAGAAGGGAAAAACCAGTATGTGAATACTGCAATATAGACCTTACAGTCAGTCACATACCGACTGAATGTACAAAGTATATAAACGAACGAGTAAAGCATGAAATACCAACAAACGTAAAAGAAGCTTTAGCACTAACGGACGATATGACATGGAGAACAATTAAATTCCTAAAAGATATTAATTTATTTGACAAGATACAAGCAGATAATAAAGTTAATTTAACTTAAAATAAGAGATGTACAACAATGGGCTAATGATCCTAGCAATCGATGCCCCTATTACAAAAAAAAAATAAATCATAATAATAATACTAGGTTTCACATTTGACAAGAAATTGTATTTCAAGCGCCATATTACGAATTTGGTCACCAAATGTAACAAAAGGCTAAACCTCATAAGATGCATAAGTAATATAAACTGCGGAGCAGACGACAGACGTGTTCTCCTCCAATTATATAATGCATGCGTACTTTCACTTATCGACTATGGCAGCACACTGTACTCATCTGCAAGAACTTCAGTACTGAGACCTTTAGATAAAATACACGCCAAAGGAATAAGGAGGGCAACAGGTGCGTTTAGAACGAGCCCTATAATATCAATCCTTGTAGATGCAGGTGCAACATCACTAATAATTCACAGGAAAATCCAATTATTTAATTACATTTTCAAAATTATGTCCCTCCCACAGCATCTAAATTTTAGAATACTGAAAGATGGGGAAATGATAAAAAAGTTTGAAGAAAGACGAACAGTGAGCAGACCGGCTAGTATAAGAGCCCTAGAAGCTATAAAAGAAATGGACATATACTTATCAACATTAATAAACCGTACACAACCCGAAACCCCGCCATGGTTAGTACCTGAAGCAATGATTATATTAGACTTAAAAAAACTAAAACAGAAAGATACGTTACCATCAACTTACCACAAGCACATCAAAACAATTACAAATCAATACCCAACACACATAAAAATATATACTGACGGGTCAAAGACATAAGATGGAGTTGGTAGTGGATTGTCTGTTGAGGGCATAGAACATAATTGGTCACATGATACCATAACAAGCAGTTTGTCAGCTGAACTGTATGCAATTTGGCAGGCGCTCCTTCTATGTAGACACTATAACGATGATAAATACATTATCCTTAGTGACTCATTATCCGCCATCGAATTAATAAAACAACAAAACTTTACAAAGAACCCTCTAATAAATATGATCAAAGGACAGATACATAGTTTATTAAAGATCCCCAAAAATATTATTGTAATGTGGATTCCAGGACACATAGATATAGAGGGAGACAAACGAGCAGACGCAACTGCAAGAGAAGCTACTAATAAAAGAACTAAAGACATCACAACAGTAACACCACACGATTCCAGACAACATCTGAAAGCTAAAACAATATCTGAATGGCAAACAGTGTGGAACCAGTCAAATACAAGGTTATCAAAATGTAAAACAAATATTAAAATGTGGAAACCTAGTAACCTCACAAGAAGGGACGAAGTTGTTGCGGCTAGAGTTAGAATAGGTCACACGAACGTCACGCACCTATACCTACTGGGAAAAACACCCAGAAAGAAATGCAACCACTGCAATTTAGACATTACATTAGAACACATTTTGTAGAATGCCCATTGTACAACAACATCAGAACTAGGCAGAAACTGGAGAATACCCTAGAGAACATAATAAGTGACAACGAACATAAATTACAGCAATTTCTTAACTTCCTAAAAGCTGCAAACTTATATAAATACATTTAAATATGACCTAGTAAGCATACAGATATGCAAGTGAAATGACCATAAGACCATAGCAGTCGGCGCCATATTACCCTTAAAAAAATAATAATAATATCCACAGCAACAGAAGCTGCTGATAAAAGAGCTAATGATACCGTAACAGTAACACCAAATCACTTTAGACTGCACCTTAGAACTAAAACTATCTTAGAATGGCAAACAAATATAAAAGCTTGGAAACCCGATAAACTCTCCAACAGGGATAAAGTTGTTGCGACAAGGGTTAGAATAGGCCACACGAACATAATTCACCTATATCTGCTGGGAAAAGCACCTAGAACTAAGTGTAACCAATGTAATGTGTACATAACGTTCTAATGTTATCGTTTATCAATATGATAACATTAGAATTAATTTAAAACTGAGCAACAATATAACTAATATAACTAGCGAGGATGAACAAAATGTGAAACAGTTCCTGAAATTCATAAGCCACTAATTATATAGATATATTTAAGTATAAAGTAAACAAAATTTGATAAATAAACAGAGAAACAAACAAAAATCTAACCTAAGCAGTCCATGCCATTCAAATTAAAAAAAAAAAAAATAACAATAGCAATAGTTCTGGAGAAAATTGAAGGAACAGTTGATAAGAAAAAGACATGGTTATGGCTTACTAGTGGAACATTGAAGAAGGAGATAGAAGGCTTAATTATTGCAGCACAGGACCAAGCGATAGGAACAAATACCATCAAAGTCAAAATCAAAAAGTCAATCGATGATTCAAAAGGCAGACTTTGTAAAGAATCTGACGAAACAGTTGATCATCAGCTGCTGCAAGAAAATTGCACAGACAGACTACAAACAGAGGCCCAGGTGCTTTATTGGAACCTATGCCAAAACTATCAATTTCCAGTAGTAAAGAACTGGTGAATCATAAACCTGAAGAAGGTTCTGGAAAACGAACATGCTAAAATTTCTGGGACTTCCGAATTCAGACTGACAAGGTCTTGGAGCACAATACACCGGACCTAACGATAGTCGAAAAAGAAAAAGTTTGGATCATTGATGTTGCCATACCAGGTCACAACCGAATTCATGAAAAACAACTAGAAAACCTAAACCGATATCAAGACCTTAGAATCGAACTTCAACGACTCTGGCATAAACCAGTAAAGGTAGTCCCAATAGTAATTGGCACACTGGGAGCTGTGCCAAAAGACCTCAACTGGCATTTGAAAACAATAAACATTGACAAAATTACCATCTGTCAGCTACAAAAGCCATGTTACTTGGATCTACACGTATGATAAGAAAATACATCACACAGTCCTAGACGCTTGGGAAGGGTTCGACTTGACGTGATGATGCGAAATCCAGCATAAAAATTGTTTATATTAAAAACAAAAATAATAATAATCATATCAAGAACTAGCAATGGAAATGATGACAGTTTGGGGTTTAATCAAAATTAATTCAGTACCTATTGTAATTTCAGCTACAGTGGTTACATATTTGAAAATTAAATTTTAATTCAAAATTGTTTGCAGTATTACAAAGACAGTTTTATTAGAGACATGCCATATTGTTCGGAAATTTTTAACCAATTCAATAATTAATGGTAAATTGTAACTACTGAATTTTAATCTTCATTATGGTCAACTAAAATATATAATGGTTGGATAATTCTAACCCTCTTTATATAATATGTATCACAGTTGTGAGTTTAAATAAATAATAGTAATAATAAAAAAAAAAAATAATAAATCCGTCCTGATGACGGAAGTTCTAAGGCAGGTGTGGAGGATTTTCCCCCACTTAACATTAAAAACGGCACCAGCGAGAAAGAGGACTCTGTACCCCGGTTTCTGGTCCGAAAAAGGAAGGAAGGCGACTTTACAAATGTAAGTCCCTTCCTAATAAGTAAAATCTTGTATGGGTTAACAGACAATGTAAAAGGGGTTAAGGAAGTTAAGGGAGAGTTGTTAGTGGAAAATGTATAAGTAAAGTCTTAACAGTTACTGAAATGCCATCGTTTTGGAGATTTTGAAATTGTAGAAGTGCCTCGCGGTGGTATGATTACTTCGAGGGGTGTTGTGTTCTGTCGAGATTTGTTAAATTGTTCCATTGAAGAGACTATTGGAGGTAAGACGGATTAGGACGATTAGACACAGCAAATTACGTACTTACCTTCAATCTTCTTGAATTACCTAGGACCATTCAGGCAACACTTTATCCCCATCAAGTGTATCCGCTCATCCCGAACCTCCTTAGATGCTTTAACTGTCAGAGATTCGGACATCCATCGGTTAATGGTAAACATAATAAGAGGTGTGCGCGCGCTAAATCTCTACATGAGGATTCTGTTTGTGAAGTCCCAATCGTTTATTCTAATTGTCAGGGGACGCACAAGGCAGTTGTAAGGAGTTGTCCAGTGTTTAAGTTGGAAACGAAAACTCAAGAAATTAAGGTAGTACATTGGTTGCCTTACTTGGACGCAAAGAAGAAAGTAGACATTTTAGTAACACCCAGTAACACCTTTGCCCAGGTTGAGTCAGCACCTGCTCCTGAACCTATTCGATCTGTTGGCCCTGAAATCAGACAAATTATTAAGGACGAAACGGGAACGTTAATGAAAGTTCTCACCACAAAAAAGATAATCGAAGATCTATTTTTGAAGTTCCTATAACTAAACCGACCACGTGAAATATAAACCTGTTTCCGGAACCTACTACGTCCTCCGAGGTGGAAAATATGGGCGCAGAAACCCGAGGGGCAAAAAGAAAGACCTCGCTCGCTAGATCTCGTTCCAGATCCATTAGTATTACGTCTATGGATGAGGAGACTGTGATAGAGGCAAAACAAGGTAAAAAGAAGGAAGGGTGGCCAAAAGGTAAGTCCAGAAATCCCCCTTCAAAGGAAGATATTTCGATAGGGGCTTGCATCGATTAACAGTGATATCTGTGCAACCTTTGACTTTTGATATATATATATATATATATATATATATATATATATATATATATATATATGTCTGTTTTTGTCTACTAAGTATAACTATACTTACCGTTAACTGTGATATACATATTTGTTTGTCCACTAAGTATAAAGGTCAATATGGTTTATTATGTGTTAGATTTATTTATTTAGTAATTTATTTATTTATCTACTAATAATGGACAATATTATTCAGTGGGACTGTAATGGAGTCGTTCAAAAATACGTTGACCTCAAGACAATACTAACAGACCAGCAGCCGCTGTGTGTGTGCGTGTGTCTACAAGAAACAGATTTAAACCACGGTCAACCATATGGTTTGAGAGGTTATAGTATCATAAGAAAGGATCACAACGTAGCCGTTAGGGCTAGTGGAGGGATGGCCGAATTGACTCGTGATTCATGATCTATGCCAGTACCTCTAAATACCCGGATTTAAGCGGTGGCAGTGCGGATTTCGTATCAAATTGTCATGTCTTGATGTAACCTGTACTTGCCGAGGGACGATTATTATTGGCAGGGGACTTCAAAGCGCATAGCCCCCTGTGGGGCTCGGAATCTAGAGATAGTAGAGATCGTAAAGTTGAAGAGTTGCTAGAACGGGACGGCACCATCTTATTAAATACTGACGCCCCTACCTACTTCAACTCTAGATCCCGTAACTTCCACGCAATTGACCTGACTTACGCCTCGCCTGTTTTAGCCACTGGTTTTAGATAGACACCTCTCGATGACCTCGATTATTTTCCTATTGTCATCGAAACCAGCTCTCCAGATCTACCGTTATCACTCCCCGTAAATGGAATTTAGAAAAGGCGGATTGGTCCGTATTTGAGGAGGAAATACCTCCAGACGCAGATTTGTCTTATGAAGTACAAATGCTCACAGATGCCATTCTATCCCAGAAGTGGGTGGCCAACGAGTTGTAAAGAGGGTTCTTTGGTGGTGCAAGGAGGTGAAAGACACGATTACTCACAAGAAAAAGGCCTTCAATGTGTCGTCGTCCCACTCTTAAAAATTTAATTAATTTCAAGCGAGCCAGAGCAAATACCGGACGCATAACCCTGGAACGAAAGCGTGCATCATGGAATGAGTACGTCGCGACGATCGGACCGAGCACATCGACATCCGAAGTCTGGCGGAAGGTTAAGGCGGTAGCGGCTGGCAAGCCGAGTCACAGCATAAACCACATTAAGATGAGAGATGGGCATGTCACCGACTGTCCCGATTCCATTGCTGAGATGATCGCCGACCATTTCGTAGAATCAAGTACTTCTCAAAATTATCCATTGCCCTTTCGGGATAATAAGTTAGCTCGAGAAACTCCTCTGAATTTCGCAAATGGCAATGAACAGCCATATAACATATCATTTTCCATGGTAGAGCTCGATGAGGCTTTGGGATGCTCTAAATCGAGGTCACCGGACCCGGATACGGTTCCCTACATCTTCATCCAGCATCTTCCCCCAGTCGCCAAAATGTCCTTCCTGAATCTATATAACAAGGCCTGGCTACAAAACATTTATCCTAGAGGATGGAAAGAGGCGGTGGTCGTTCCAATCCTGAAAAACGGGAAAGATCCCTTAGCTCCAGCAAGCTGCAGGCCCATAAGTCTAACTCGTTGCTTGGGCAAACTCTTCAAGAGGATGCTCAACAACAGGCTTATGTGGTAATTAGAGTCGAATCACTGTCTAGTCGATCATCAGGCGGGATTTCTTTGGAACCGCTCGACAACCGACCAACTAGTATATCTCGAGGGCGTCGTACAGAGGGCATTTAGAAATGGGATGCATTACCTGCATAACAGGACTTTCAAAATCAGATTTGGAAATTCTTTCTCGAGGCCAAGGATAATGGAAAATGGCATCCTCCAGGGATCACCCTTAAGCGTTACACTTTTCGCTGTAGCCAACAACGATATTGCAGCGAACATTGACGTAAGTGTAAGAAGGTGCTCCTAAGTGCTCCTGAGTGCTTTAGCACGATAGGCCAAATTTAGCCTGTTCAGGTCCACAATCATAAAAAAAATGTGCAGATGACTTGGCCATATTCTGTTCAGGCACTACTATTGGTCAAATTACCGGAAGCCTTCAATCGACCATAAATAGCATAGTTCAAAACGCCGAGAACATTGGATTCAGGAGATAAGACCAAGTGCGTTCACTTTTGTCGCCTTAGAAAGCCCCAGTCCTTTTCTTCAAGGATAACGTCCTTGCAATTACAAGGTCGGTCAAGTTCTTGGACCTGGTATTTGACGACCAGTTAAGATGGAACCAACCCATCGATGGGCTCGTGAATCGATGCAAATCGGTTATAAACATGCTCAAAGTGCTTGCGAGCACAAGATGGGGCGCCGATCCTGATACTATGCTAAATATCCATCGATTCCGTTTACTGTCCAAAATGGATTACGGGTACGTGGTTTACGCTTGATCGCGCAAGTCAACTAGATCCCTTACACTATGCGGGTCTTTGATATTCAATAGTTGCCTTTCCCACAAGCCCTGTTGCTAAAATATATGAAGAAACAAGATTTTTGTCGCTATTTTAGAGACGAGACTTGCTTCTTTGCGGGTACGTGGCAGGAATTCGTGTTTAACCATTCCAGCCCAATTATCGAACTCTCTTTCGGGGATCGGCCAAAGTTCACCGATAGGCCCTTCATTACAAGACCAGTCGGGGCGAGAGCCTTTGAACTTGTAAACACCTTAGACGTACGAATTGCACCGGTATTACCGATAAGCCACGCAGAGGTTCCCCCTGGTCCGTCCCTGCGGTGGAGACCTGTCTCCGATATATTTTACCAGAGGGAGTTTGGAGCTATTCTGGACGAATACCGCAATTCAATGGTGATCTACACAGATGGATAGCGTACGGAATCAGGAGTGGGATGAGCCATATGCGTTGAGGGTTTAGCACATGAATGGGCGCTGTCGCCTATGTGTACGATACTGAACTATATGCCCTATGGCAAGCCCTCTTATTTTGATTTGATTAGCGCTACAGGGATTAACTTTGTTATCGTAAGTGACAGTTTGAGTGTCATACATAGTATTAAGACACTTTTTCCTCGCCATCCACTCGCCCAAAGAGTGCAGGCTTTATACCAGCCCCTTACAGGGACTGGAAAAAGGGTGGCACTGGGATGGGTACCTGGCCACACAAACATAGGTGGCAACGTAATGGCGGACGAGGCATCTAAACGGGCCTCCAGAAGAGGACATGTGGATATTTCGATGGTAAGACACAGTCAGCTCTGAGAACGACGTTGGGCTATACTAGACCTTGGAGACCACCTCTATGTCTGAGTAGAATTGAACGAGTGGAGATCTACAGGTTAAGAATTGGCCACACAGACCTTACACACGCCCACTTATTACTTCGGCAACTTCCTCCTGATTGTATGAACTGTGGCGATCAGATCACTGTACAGCACATTTTGAGTACACGTCCCGGACTATACCACATGAGACAATTTTATTAGTTGATGGAAGAGCTAGAAGAAATCCTGAATCAGTGTCAAGATATTCTAAACATTATGAGGTTCCTGAAGGCTGCAGTATTATTTCACAAGATCTGATTACCTCAGTATATAGGCCAATGACCTCAGCAGTCAACGCCTAAAAAAATAATAAAAATACCCCTCAAGGAATACACCTTGTCGTGGTGGGGGCTATTAACCACTGTTGTCAGCAGTGCTGAAACCAAGTATTCCCGAAATTCCAAGGTGTTGATCGTGCCGAGAGGATGAATGGCCTTGCGATAGTAGGTCGCTAATGGTCTGTCTTCTGTTCTTTCATGTTATGTGTTATGTTTCGCATTATTGTTTCACTCTTAAGCCAAGTTGTCAGACCGGTTGCGATGGCTGAATGGCTCCTGACCTGAAGGTTATCAGGTGTCACAAACGCAGCCCTAGAGTACCTCCCGACCGTCTAGTGTAAGTAGGGTTACTGCAGTACGGAGAACTGCTGCAGTCGATTTTTATTCCTTCCACCCTCATGGGACCTACATGAGTAAAAAATATAAAAAACCAACCCCCCCCAACTGGCGTGGAGACGGCGGAATCTGTTCCCCGGTTCCTGTTGGTTAAGAATACATACGTGATGATGGTATGGGAAAGTTTGATAAAGTTAGTTCTTTTTTTTATTACCAAATCGATGTATGGCTTAATTGGCGAAACTGATTTGATTATAAAGGTAAGGGATGGATTTTTGGTACAAAGCAGAACGGAAAAACAGTCAAAGAAGCTCCTTGAGACGACTATATTTGCGGGAAGAGCGATCATAGTTGAACCTCACGGTAATTTAAACACCTCCAAAGGGGTTATTTATTGCAAGGACTTTTTAATTTGTACAATAGAGGAAATATTGGAAGAAGTAAAAAGTATAGGAGTCACACAGGTTAGACGTCTTCAAACCAAAAAGGATGGTATGCCGACTGATACACCGAGCCACGTACTTACTCTTAATACTCCAAACTTGCCCTTCAAGATTAAAGCTGCGTTCTATAGTTTTAATGTTAGAGCATATATTCCTCCACCTATACGTTGCTTTAACTGTCAACTGTTTGAACATGTAGCGGACAAATACCAAGTAGAAAGAAAATGCCCATGTGGAAAGCCTCCACATGGCCTACCATGCGAAGGGCTAAAAAAATGCGTAAATTGTGGAGGTCTACATTCTGCAGGTTATAAAAGTTGCCCTACCTACAAACGCGAATGTGCAATTCAGAAAATTCAAACAATCGAAAAGACCTCATATATAGAAGCAAAGCAAAAAGTTCAAATTAGTACACCAAATCCTGGAACTTCATATGCAGCAGCTTTGACTGCACTAAATAAAGACTTAAAGGCTGACAATCTCATCAAGCAAATATTACCCCAAATAGAAATTGTCATTAAAAATACTGTTTTTGCGGCCCTAACCCAAACAAAACGGGCGAGTTCGCTATCCCGCTAAGACAAAGGTCGGACTTGGTATCGACAAATGCCGCAAAATGAAATCAAATACAATATAAGCGAATTGACATCAACACGCAATTTCACGTCCCCAACGCTGAAAATTGGCAACAATTATCCCTACACTTAAAGAAGGAAAAGACTAGTTAGATCCTCTGTCGTATAGACCAATTAGCCTTACTTGCTGCCTTGGAATGTTTTAGAAAGCTCTCTTGGTGGCTCGAAAAGAATAACCTGCTAGCTCCATACCAGATGGGTTTCCGTCAAGATAGGTCAGCTATTGACCAAATTACCTACGTTGAAAATTTTCTTCCAAAGATTACAGCATCCGGTTATGGTGTTCTTCGATATTGAGAAGGCTTATGATACCGCATTGAGGCATAATATAACGTAGCAGCTGCACGGTTGAGGTATTAGGGGCAATTTGCCAAACTTCATATCATCTTTTTTGTCTGAGCGTATGCTCCAAGTACGTGTGGGGAACAATCTGTCAGAGTGCCTAGTACTTGAGAAGGGAGTGCCACAGGGGTCACGTTAAGCTACATATTGTTTAATATAGCATTAAGTAACATATGCGAAATTTTAGACCCGGGCATTGGCCGCTGCCTATACGTGGACGATCTCTGTATTTTCGGCTCTGGGGATATGATAGGCAACTTGACGTAACGTCTTCAACCGGCCATGTATGTAATATGTTATTCAGCAAAGAAAATTGGGTTTAGGTTCTCACTATCGGAAACCAAATGTATGATATACTTTTATTTTTAAATGGCGAACCGATACCATGTGTTGCATCTCATGTATTCCTAGGCGTGATATTAGACTCCAAACTTACTTGGAATAAGCATGTTCAGTTCCTTTTTAAAAAATGCAATATCAGGCTTAACCTGATAAAGTGTCTAGTATCGACACGTTGGGGAGCCGACACACGTATGCTAATACGTTTATATAGAAGTCTGATTGTGCCCCAACTAGACTACGCGTGTGTAAGCTACTCATCAGCTAGGGCATCCTTGCTAAAGCAGCTAGATACTGTGCACCACCTAGCTCTGAGATATTGTCTAGGTGCATTTCCAAACACTCCAGTTGAAAGCCTGTACTGCGAGTCTGGAGTCAAGCCGCTGTCTATAAGAAGGCAAAAACTGATACCTACACCTTTGGAATAAGAGCTAATGTGCGTCACAGGAACTACGAGATTATTACAGATAATTAAAACAGCTACAATGTAAGACCAACAATTACCAGACCGCTCTGTATCAGGGTAAATGAGCTCGCAGAAAAAATAAAAATTCCTGTGTGTCCAGCGTTTCCTTGAGCTATAAGAGAAACGCCCCCCTGGCTACTACCAAAACTTACAATCCTGCTAGACCTGACGACCCATCCTAAGAAAGAGTATCTACCTACAGAACTAAAAAGCAAATTCACGGGATTGTGATCTAAACTGTCTCCAGAAACGATAATCTATACAAATGGATCGCGAACAGAGAACGGTGTTGGATGTGGTATGGCTATAGGTAAAAAATCATATTCCTGGTCTCTACCAGCCACAGCGTATATTTTCACCGCAGAGCAGTACGCTATGTGGCAAGCGCTAAGATATTGCGAAATGGACCACAATATGAAATCGATAGTTATAGCCACCGATTCAAAAACCGCCCTGAGGAGCCTTTTCGATCGTAGCTCGACTGTTGTCCTAACTAAAATGTGCCAGGAAATAGTAAAGGCGCTGGAAGATAACAGAACAACGGTGACGTTCACATGGATACCGGGGCACGTAAGAATTTCAGGAAATGAAATGGCAGATACAGCAGCGAAAAACTCAGCGTTTGCAAATGAAATAGATGTTCCTGAAACTAAATTGAGGGACCAGAAGCTATACATAATACACCGTATAAAGGAAACATGGCAAGAGCAATGGCAGACTGTTAATAATCACCTTGGCCTTTTTAAACCTAATGTCACCTCTATATCGCTTGCTCTACAACTGCCAAGCCCGCAAGCCGTCCGTCTTCACCGATTAAGATTTGGACATACAGCTATTATGCATACCTACCTTTTAAAAGGAGAGAATCCTAAAAAATGTGACTTCTGCAATAATATTATATCTGTGAAACATATATGTGAATGTCCAGCCCAAACCATTCAACGTGGAGTGTGCGATGTACCCCAAAGAATTGAGGAATGCCTCACATCTTCGGAAGGAATAAATCCTTAAGTACCTAAAAATGTCGTATTATTTCCTGAGGATATAAAAGAAAAAAGGGTAAAATAAATGTGGTACTTACCCGCTCAAAACTTAATGATTAAAGTGGGTTTTGGTTCAAACGAACAATATGCGAAATCTAGCACTCGTAGAAATAGGGCTAATGAGTAATGACCAAAGCAGTTGACGCCCTAAACAAATCTCAACAATTTTTGTCCAAGTAAGTCTTCGAGACTTATCAAGCCGGTTCCCGTATTTACACGTTACATATATATCAATTAATAACAAAAAAAAACACATATTTGAAGCTATTTCTACTGTTGCAATTAAATGTTAAAAGAATTTAAAATTAAAAACATCTTTTTATCTTTCATCCACAATTACAGAACTACTTTGATTAGTAATCTACTTTGAAAATAAGAAAACTATTTTGTTTGTTCACTATTTTTTTATAAATATAGTAGTCAGTAATATAATTTATTTTACTTTTTTTCATTAACCAAAGCTCTAACTTAACGTTTGAAAAATTAACAGATTCCTGTTACGGTCGAAAAACGGTACATTTAAATATGTAAAAATTTAAGCTATATGTTCTAAACATAGGAAAATTACGTAAAAGAGAGATAAAAGAAAGAGATAATTTTGTTGGTAATGACTTAACTTAACTTAATCTTCACGCCATTCCCTTGCGGGGTAGGCAAAACAATCCCTGCCTCTTATTTATTTTTCATTCACAATCTTTCTCCATGCTTTCCTATCTCCGCATACCTCCCTAGCTTTCGCAAGATTCATACATTGTCTCTGTCATGCCTTTTTATTTTTAAAACTTCTTATCTTTCTTTCCTTTATCATACATTCTACTACATTCAGCCAAGTTTTACGTGGCCTACCAGGCCCGGCCTTACCTCTAACCGCACCCACATATATTTGCTTCATTAATCTCGCGTTATTTACTCTCTCAATGTGACCAAACCAACGTAATGTACTGCTTTTATATTTATGCATCATCGTCTTTTCCTCGCCACACTCCGTCATTATGCACTCATTCTTTATGTTATCCCTCCTCGTTTTACCACATGCGATTCTCAGGAATCTCATACCTAGGGCATTTATTTTTCTTTCGTGCTTTTTTTTTAATATACCATGTCTCACTTCCATACAATACTGACGGGACAAATACGGCATTATAGATTGCTCGTTTCGCATCTAGACTCACGCTTTAGTTTGTCGTTATCATCCACATACTTTCAATCACTTTCCTTCCAGCATTGACCTTTCGTCCAATCTCGCCCTCCATTGTACCATCTGCAGTAAACATTCTACCCGGATATATCAGCTCGTCTACTGCTCCACAATTTCATCTTGTAGAGTAAATACTCTGCTGTCCTTGTCAGCTTCCTGATTGAACACCAAAATCTTAGTTTTGTTTACGTTTACCTTTAGGTTCATGCTCCCACAGACTATCAAACTTCCTCAGAGCCCATCCGCACTGTCACTTAATAAGACTGCGTCCTCTACATACACTAGAACTCGTACATTTACGTCACCAACCATTACACCATTTGTATCGGTACATGCTTGTCTAAAACGCGTATCCATGTATACATTGAACAACCACGGTGACATCACACAGCCTTGTGGCACCCTAGCACATGTCCGGCTACCGTTGTATACTGCCCTTATTCCGTTTATTAGACCTTTATTTACGCCATATTCATTTAATATTTCCTACAGCTTCTCCCTATTCACTCTGTCGTATGCTTTCTCCAGATCTACAAACGCATAGTACGGCTTCCTTTTTACACTTACATACTTTTCGATCACATGCTCACATACTCTTCCGGGCATGAAGACACCCTGCACATCCTAAATCTTAGTTTGTGCAGTTTCTCGTACTCTATCAATCAGTATTCTTCCAAATACTTTACCAGACACGCAAACTTATTCCTCTGTAGTTCTTGCAATCACTCTTGTTACCTTTATACAGTGGTAGATCGCGCTCTTCCAATCCCTCGACACTTTTCAACACATAAGGCATACATTGAATAATTTACACAATCTTCGTATAAACTTTGCACCTCCATACTTTAGCATTTCATCTACGCCTGCTCCTTTACCGTTTTTGAACCTTCCTACCGTTCTCTCTACCTCATTTATCCCAATATCCTTCTTAGTTTCATTCAACATTCTCTTTATTTAACCCTTCATTCTCACTTTCCCCACTACTATACAGATTTCCGACATATCTTCCAGCATTTCCTCACTTCACAATCGTCCCATACTATTTCGTTGCTCATATTCATCACTCCTGCATCGTTCTGTTTTGGGCGACGTTTTGTATTTTTGACCCATTTCCAGAAGATTTTTTTGTTTCCCTCAAAATCATTCTGCATTTTCTCTCCTTCCACAGCCATAACTTCCTCTTTACTTGTTGGTAATGAACCACCTTAAGTGCGTAATCCTTTTTCCTAGCTTCTTTGTAGATAATGACAGGCTTTCATTAAAAAAGATCTGCTGATTGGAATTCCTTTCCTCATTTGATTACGCCACCATGTCCGTCCTTTATTAATAAAAGTTGTCTGACTATCTTCATGGTTTATTTTAATTAATAGGAATTCACTATTTTTCCTGATTCGCTTATATTCCAAATTCGAGTAACCAATTTTTTCAGCTATCCCCTGAAATTTTTCTTCCGGATTAATAACTTTGTCCTTTTGAAACCCGTGAATTTCGATATATTTTTTTCGTTTTTGTTTTATTCTTAACCCTTAAGAACAGACGGGAGTCAGACTGACTCCTTTCCTTATGTCGCATCCATTTTAATTTTATTAGTTCACTTTTCCCCCACCGTATTCTTAGTATCCTATAACGAGGCGTTCATCAGTACGTATACGGCGTTTGAGGAAGAAACATCTACTTTATATATATCTTTTTAGTAAAAGTTCATAAAGAAGTACGCGTCGGAATCAGATTGACTCTTGTCTGGGTCAACAGGTAAGAAATTTATTTTGTTTTTCATAGCTAATTTATATTTAAGTATTTTAATTTTTTAAAAAGAAAACGTCAAATAATGGTATTGCAACTATTACAATATTAGAAATTGTTGTATGAGCATTTTATTCCCTTTTAGATAAATATGTCTTATTCGCTACCTAAGAGAGTTCGTCCATCCGATCCAAGTTTTGAGTGTTCTTGAGTGGGTCAATGCTGAATCAGAGGGAGATGATGATCCAGCAGACAGCGATGCTGATGCAATTTGTTCAGAACATAGCAGTGATAGCGAGGTATCAAGTTCGAGTAGTCGTGATGAAGATGATCAAGATGAAACATTTGGAGGTAATGATTCAAACTTCTACTATAATAAACGTAAAAGTTTTAAGTGGTCTAGAACGCCTATTACCAGGAAATACGCTAAAACACCGCCGTATAATATAATAAAACTACCTGGAATTCGACCAAAACATAAGCAGCCGAGAACTGAAAAGGAGACTTGGTCCCGTTTGTTTTCTGATCATATTTTAAATATTATAATAAAATATACAAATATAAAGTTGTTGGAAGAACGCCAGAAATATAAATATCAAACAAAATCAGATCTTCGTGATATAGATTTAGTTGAATTACGTGGATTTTTGGGGTTACTAATTTACACCGCTGTCTTCCGTTCTAATCACGAAAACGTTAGATCATTATTTGCTACTGACGGTACCGGCCGCAACATATTTCGTTGTGTTATGAACTCTAATAGATTTGTAAGTTTATTACAGTGTCTCAGATTTGATGATCGGACCACGAGAGATGCCAGAAAGAAAGATGATCCAGCAGCTGCTATATGGGAAATTTTCAATAAATTTGTGGATAATTGTCAAGATATGTATTATCTAGGTTCTTCAACCTGCATTGATGAGATGCTAGTAAGTTTTCGGGGAACATCACGGTTCAAGGTTTATATGCCAAATAAACCGGCAAAGTATGCATTGAAGATCATGGCATTGACTGATGCGAGGACCACATATTTCTATAACGGTTACATTTACTGTGCTAAAAATTCTGATGGCCTAACTCTTTCGGAAGAGGAACGAAAAATGCAGATTCCAACTCAAGCCGTTTTACGCTTAGTGAAACCTATAATAGGGTCCAATAGAAATATTACAGCTGACAATTGGTTCAGCTCTTTACAAGTATTAGAGGAGCTGCGGAAAAGAAATCTAACCTACGTTGGTACCTTGAAGAAAAACAAATCAGAAATTCCATTAAAGGAGGGACAAACCTGTTGGAAGCTCTATGTATGGGTACACAAAGAATGCAACTTTGCTTTCTTTTGTTCCCAAAAAGAATAAAGCCGTGTTACTTATTTCTTCCATGCATTCCAGATCATCGAACGATACTGATAGTAAACCGGAGATAATTCAGTATTATAATAATACTAAACGTGGAGTTGATAGTCTGGATGAGAAATGTGCTATCTACTGTTCGGGTCGTCGGACACGAAGATGGCCCATGGCAATTTTCTACCGTATTTTAGATATAAGCACTGTAAATGCGTATATTAAGTTCACTGCGGCAGCTAATACATCAAAGAGTGTTTCAAGATTAAACTTTATGAAAGAATTGGCAAAACAGCTAATCTTTGATGAACTTGAAAGAAGATTGCATAATACGCGTATACGTCAAGATATTCGATCATCAATTCTTATTTTTCTGGGAAAAAATGAATTAGAAGAAGAGAAGTCAGAGCAAGATAAGTTAGCTGTAAGAAAATATTGTTCAATTTGTCCAAAAAATTTGAAGAGGAAAACATCTACATTATGCTTGAAGTGCAAAAGACCCATTTGCGGAAAATGTTCACATTCAATATGCTCAAGTTGTGAATAGATTTCAAAGTTTTTTTTCTTATTTTTGATTTTTATGTTATAGTGTGTAATATCTTTTTTAAAAATTAATATCTTATATAGTTCTAGTTTTTTAGACTTTTTTATAAAACATTTTATTGTTCATTTTAAAATAAATACAAATTATTACTAAATACTGCTATTTGAATTTAAATAATAATTTTTAAGATTACTTATTAGTGATACTAGAGATATAGAAAATAGTGGAGTCAGTTTGACTCTTGTCTGTAATGATGTACGTAAATTCATATCTGTAGTTAAGGGTTAAGGATAGATCTTCGATTTGCCTATTTTTACTTTCCATTGTAATCCTTATGATCTGACGTCCTGCTACAAATTTTTTTCTTAATTAATTTCCAGATCAAGTTCTTGTACGTTTAGGTCAATAAAATGTACCTGTTCTGATTCACCGCTAACAGCTTCTGTTGATGCACCTCCTCTATTTTCTAGACATAGTTGACATTTGCAATTTGTTTTGGAGACCTTTGACTTTGCGTGATATGTCCTTTCTGACACAGAATATGTAAAATGGCAATCCCCGTTACAACTATAACATTTCACTCCCATTTCTTTTACCTCTAATTTACAATGTTTGCATATCATTTTATCGAACACCCGCTATTACAAATTATTAAATGATATAATATTACTGCTAAATGCACAATTTCATTAATAAATACGTAAATACGTTATATAAGCACTAATATTTCACGATTTTCATGGAGCAACGAAAAGGTCTCTACTCTACTAGCGCCAATATAATAATGATGATAATAATAATTTTGAATTTATTTATTTCCAAACATATACAATTTTAGGTCCAACCAAGTCAAGATAACTTATCGGTCGGTTCCTTCAGTAATTTATTATATAATAATTCAAACTAAATTTGTTTATTTGTCCGTGTAAGTAGATGTAGGACACGTCAATTACAACGCTGTTACAAAACAACGTGGGAATACCGTAAAATCTAAATCTAACAATTTATAAATACGAATAAAAATACTAAAATAGCAACATTTAGGTAAACAACATGATAATACTTTATGACAATATTACAATATCATAGTCCTGTGTATAACTAAATCTAAAACAAACTGTAACAATTGATATAATATTTATGGCGCAGTATAAAACCTTAACGGCTAGAAAAGGAAATTAATCAAAGCTAACAACATATAAATATTCATATGGTTATCAAAGTAACAATATCTTAGCAAACATTATAACCACAGTTTAAACAATAATAAAATATTATCATATACTCTTTAGAAAATACATTTGGGCTATACTATAGTTAAATCAGACATTCACACTTATCTTCCGTATGGATATGTATCAAGAGTTGATTTTAATTCGATCTAGAAGTGATACCAACTATTACTATGGTGACATGGATGCAACAATAGCCTTAAATAAAGTTCAATGGGAAATACCGCGCTTAACATTTAGTGATGCTGCAAAAACTTAACTTGTTTGAAGGAATCAATAAAAATTCCATATTATCAATGGTCTTTGCTGACGCTTACCAAGAATATCTATTAATACCTGTTCTTAACACTGCCTAGGTCATGTCAAGTACTTGCTCATGTTTAGACTTGTTACTTCTAGATTATGTTGCATTTATTTAGTCCATAAAATTTGCTTATACAGGTGTTTTATTCCTGTGGGAATTTTTTTATTGAGTCTATTCATCATACCAACCACTTTCACTTGCTGGAAATTTTGTAATCGTTAACAGTTTTACTTGTACATAATCTTAAAGTATTATTTTAACATTTTAGATAACGTTCAAACACATACTTACAATGGCTTCTTGCATCAAACGTAACAAGCGATCATTAAGTAAAAAAAATGGATATCTTATAAGATGTATTAGTGAGACCAGTAATTAGAATAACACCACCTCACCCACTTCCGATATTTTTATTGGATATTGGATGAAAGCATCCCCATAATTTCCATTAGATAGAGTGATGTTGAAGATTTTTCCAGATACTTTGAAAAGTATTTATACCCTGCTTGATTCATGGTTTTACATGGTTACTTACTTGATAGGAACATTACTAATCTGTAGCATCACACAGCAACAACGGTGGTTGCTTTGTCACCACCACTACGTCCACTACAACTTCCCCTTCAATATGGGTTGAAAAATTTAGATTTACTTAGATCATCCCAAGACTAAACTCTCCACCATCATCAAACCTCCAGCAGTTTAAAGCCAAGAGTGTCATGTGGCTGCAAAACATTTTGGAAGTATACCTAAATAGTAAAGATCGAGTGTGGCTCAAATGCAGCAGTTAACCACTGAGTTGGCTAAAGCCAACATGAATTTAAACATTGTGCGGCAAAATATAAAAAAAACACTCAACATGTGTTACGCACTTTATTGTAGAATAAGAATTTAGTTTATAATTATGTGGTTTTATTTTTTTTATATATAGTTTAAAACAAATAAGTGTTTAATTTTTTCATGTTTCATAATTTTATTCCTATAGAGTATGACTATCGTGTTTTAAGTGCAAAAAGTTAAATGATATAAATCATAGGTGTATTTCAACATTTACGTTAATCAATTTAAAAAAAAAAGTTATGTGACAATTGTTCCTATAAGTACATAAATAAATCAAAAATACTTCAACGTTTACGTCAATCAGTTTAATAAAATTTTCATTTAAAAATACAATTAGCCCCGAAATTACTTATGTAATATCTATGTGTAGAAAAGTATGAAACCAAATGATAAAAAGTAAAGTGATAATTTGTACATCAAGTTCGATCTCGAATGTCATTAGTTCAATCTTGTGAAAATAGTTTCTAAAAGCACATAAATAAATTAGAAAATTTTCATTCAAATATACGATTAACCCCAAAAAGTGAAGTGGTCACTTTTTATATATGAGACTATGACATACACACACACACGCACACGCACACGCACACGCACACGCACACGCACACGCACACGCACACGCACACGCACACGCACACGCACACGCACACGCACACGCACACGCACACGCACACGCACACGCACACGCACACGCAACGCACACGCAGCACGCACAGCACACGCACACCACACGCACACGCACACAGCACACAGCACACACACACACACACACACACACCACACACACACCACACACACACACACACACACACACACAACACACACACACACACACACACACACACGACACACACACACACACACACACACACACACACATCACCACACACACCACACACAAAACAAACAACTACGCGAGGTAATCAACACACACACACACACACACACACACACACAACACACACACAGATACACATACACATCACACCCGCACATATATATAATATATATATATATATATATTATATATATATATATATATATATAATATACATACACACTTTTAAAGGTGTGAAAAGTGCTTCAATTTAACCCTGCTAATTTCATGTTTAGTGCATAATTTTTCTTTCGTCAGCAATAACTTTGAAAAATTGAAATGCACTCTTATTTTCTTTCTAGCGAAATAACCCAAGAGTAGTAAATGATGAACATCTAAATTAGAAACATTGTATACTTCTACTAAAATGTCTAGGTGCAATTAATTTTTGGTTGAATCGATGCAAATGATCTATGGTGGGAAAGTTTTTTGAATTGCACAACTGAAATGTTTTTGTAATCACAAAACCAAAAAAACTTCTTTGGAAACTAAGAAAACCCATAAACATGTGTTAACTGTTACAAAACAATTTTCGTATCAAAACGATCTGGACTGGGTTTTTTTAACAAGGAAATCGATCAATTGTATACGCTGCTGTCATATATTTCACAAATCGTTTTTATCGAATTGGTTTTTTCTAATTGATTTTATCTATACTTATTTATCAAGAACCGATAATTACATAAGATAATTCATGACTAATGATTACGGGAAAGT
>JARFJB010000454.1:0-40000 GCA_036346205.1 Vesta saturnalis | reverse complement strand
GTGAACAGATTCTATAAATTCTGTGAAATATATTTTCTTAATGCGTGTTACATAACTACATTGTCCAATAACCGTGAACATAAAAATGATAGTTGAATTCTGGCTACATGCGGTTCATGGGTTCAGTATTTTTAAAAACATACTAACATGATATCTAAGGTATTAATAGAATAAATATCTGAAATTATTCTATATTCCACAATGTACACATTTAATAAGATACTTTAGAATGGAAAATTAGATCCCATGTTAAGTATACTTATTGTAAAATGAGCAAGATATTGGCCAATGTTAATACATAAACCACATAAGTGCACCAATAATAATAGCAATAATTAATTCAGTATAAGTATAATCTATACATATTAACTTCCATGTTCAATGCTTCAGTTATTAAAATGTAAACGGTTGTTTTTCTATATGTTATGTTACATCAATTTGTGAAAATTTAGCGGTTATTTATAATTATTATACAAACACGTTCAATTATCATAAAAACTAAGTGTTTCACAATAATGTATCTTGAAACTTTACCAACTTGTAACTTTTAACACTGTATTTTTTGTATGCATTAGTATTAAAATGAGTTATTTATTCGTATACTAGGTGTGCAAGGTGAGTTTGAATCGGAGGGTCCATCAGAGTCAGAGTGTCGACCACATATAGAAAAAGCATTGAAACAACTTGAAGCTGGCGAAACTGACGATACATTGATCGTGAGTAACGAAGACAGTAAAGAGGATATTCCAACAGTTGAAATAACAACAGATGATTCAGTTTTATCAGACGACAACGAAGATCAATCAATTATAGATAGTTCTGAAATCGAATTAAATCCGATCGAGGTAAATACCTTATAGAATTTGTCAGCACGCTTAATTTAGCAAAGGCTTGCATTATACAAAGCATTTTATATGAACACACACTTTTAGGAAAGTGAAGAAGATGACGACGAAGGTACTGTCGGCGATGACAATGACAATATTGATATTAATGATAACGATACTAACAACGACGCTAGTAACGAATCAAAAGAGACGGTTGCTAGTGATGAAATGTGGGTAGGTTACACTTAAACAATTTACAAATTAACACACGTAAACTATTCATTCTATTATGCAATTAATATGTCGATTTTACCATTTACAGAACACTGAATATGTAGAGCCATTTGAACAAACAATACCTGAACGTAATGAAGATCTTGAAGATAATTTAAATCAAGAACAAAATGACGAACCCACTTCAAATGAAATTAATAATGCTGTAGAAAGTGATCTCGAAAACATAGAAACCGTTACTGAAGATGAGAATGAGGATAATATGGAGGAACAGAAAATCGAGGCGGAAGAAGTTATGTTTAATACCATAGAAGTTGAAACTAGTTCAAAAGAGGTTGATGAAGAAACGACTTTAAATACAGAAGATACAGTTATAATAGAAGAAAGGGAAACTAATATACAAGAAGAAGAAATATCGGACATCAACGAAGAGAAATCGGAACAAGATAATGAAGAAAACGACCTGTTCAAAGATAGTAACGAAGACGAAACTGAAACGCAAGGTAGATTAGACGATTTGTATAGTGATAAAAATGAAAATATTGAAGATAATGAACAGTTCTTTCGAGAAGAATCGTTTTTGTCAAATATTGAAGAAGCAGAACCCGTTGAAAATAGTGGTGAAAATGCAGATGAGGAACAATATCTACCCGAACATAGTAAAGCCGTGTATGAAAGCGGTAAATGTTTTTTAATTGTTAATAAATATAAAATATTACATTTTACTTTCAGAAACAAGTAGTGGAAACATTGAAGAACCGAAAACATTAGAATCTTCGGAAATAACTAGAAATATAGAATTAACAAAAGTAATTGACGTAATTCAAAGAAGTGAAACAGTCCAACCTGTAGAAGGAGATTCGAAAATAGCAGAAACAACAGAAACTTTTGATGAAGTTAAAAAAGAAGAATCTGTAGTTGAAGAACTAATTAAAGAAAGCGAAGAAGATAAAGTAGAACTTAGATCACGAGACCACGTTGCGCAATTATTAAAATTAGATGTGGAATCAGAAGGACTTGAAAAAGTTTCTGATAAAAGTACAGAAATTGTACAGAAAGACTTGAAAAAATTATATGAGAACGCAATAAAACCATTGGAATCGTTATATAAATACAGAGATCTCAGTAACAGGCATTTTGGAGATGCGGAAATATTTTCAAAGCCCCTAATATTGTTTATGGGACCGTGGAGTGGAGGAAAATCTTCAATTATTAATTACTTATTAGGTATAGAACAGGACGAAATTAATTTACACACAGGTATTAATTGAATTACTTTTTAATACACGAAATAAACAAATATTTTGTTAAGGGGCCGAACCGTCTCCGGCATATTTTAACATCTTAATGTATGGTGATGAGCCAGAAGTTTTGGATGGTACAGAATTGGCAGCAGATTATACATTTTCTGGGTTACAGAAATTTGGACAAGGCCTTGAGGAACGTTTGAGAGGCTACAAGTTTCCTAACAAACTTTTAAAAAAAGTATAACTTATTAGAAAAAATCTTTTTTTTACTGGATTATTATACAGGTAAACATTGTGGAGATACCAGGCATTCTTGAAGTTCGCAAGCAGGTTTCCAGGATATTTCCTTTCAATGACGCCTGTCAGTGGTTCATTGACCGAGCAGACATAATATTTTTAGTTTATGATCCCTCAAAACTAGATGTTGGACCTGAAACCGAAGCTATTTTAGATCAACTTAAAGGTCGAGAACATCAAGTATGTATAACCTCACATCTTGTTCAGTACACGAAATAATTTTCATTTTTAGACTCGTATTGTACTAAATAAAGCGGACCAAGTTAAGCCAGAAGAATTAATGCGTGTACAAGGAGCATTAATATGGAACATATCACCGCTGATGTCGTCTGCTCAGCCACCAATCATGTACACAACATCTCTTTGGTCGCAACCGTATGAGCAATGGGCCCCTGTTCGACTTCTTCAGGCTCAAGAACGAGCATTTTTGAGAGACTTACGTTCAGCTATTGATAAGAGGATCGATAACAAAATAGCCAGTGCGCGAAGATTTGCGGTATTCATTCCTTAAATATTTTTTATGTAGCTATATTAGTTTTTATATTTTAGGTACGCGTTCGAAACCACGCTAAAATGGTTGATTGCTATTTAACAACTTATTATAATCACAAATCGGTATTTGGAAATCGCAAACAAGTATCGGATGAAATTATTAATCATCCTCAAGATTATCACATATACGAAGGACTTTCAACGCTCACTAATATTTCACGTTACGACTTGCCAGATCCAGACGTTTATCGAGATTTCTTTCGACTGAATGCCTTATACGATTTCCAACAACTATCTTCAACGTGTACGTACTTTAGAGGTTGCCCTATTAATAGATTAGATGTAGCGATAGCCTATGATCTCCCTGAACTTGTGGGCAAACATAAACGCCTTATAGAAACTGTTTCTAATGAACCTGGTGCGACAAAAACTCCAGGAGGTTGAGCATACACGATTTTCCAAGGACCAAGCGATATTTGCTCGTGAGCAGAACTTATTTTGCTAACCTAACACTCACGCACTTTATTTTTTTAAACGTTTATTATTCTAAGATCCCACCGACTGATGTATATGTATTATGAAGTGCAAAGACAATTATCAGCCATGCTTATAGTTTCCAGCCATTTGTGTTGACCGCATTTAAGAGTTATTGCAACCGGAGTGTTTATATTAAGAAGTATATGTGTTTTCCAAGTGAGAGAAGTAACTTTTTTTGACACCAGTTGTACAATTCCTTTCTAGTAATATTAAATTATGTGGCAGTGTTTCTATAAGTGTACATAAAAAGGACGAATATTATATCTTATTCTTTTATTTAAGCATACTAGATTTATAAACATGATTTGGAAAATTAGAAGACATAGGTTTAAGTTACTGTAACGTTCTGTACTTAAGTAGGTATGTAAAATTGCGTTAATTTCTATATACTGTAGCGCATATGTCATTCTATTCATTCATTTTAGCTAATTTACATTAATAAAAAAATTCAAAAATTAAGAAATTTGATCATATATTGTTATATTCGTTATTTTATATTACAATATATGACATCATATATTAATTTAGTAAAAAAGTAATAATAAAACAATGTTTACATAATAATGTAATGTTTCGTATCATTTTTCATTTAATTTATCATTTGGTTTTTGCGACACACAAAATTAGCTTAGTAAAAGTAACTACGTAAGTTCTATTTTAGTCACAATATATATATATATATATATATATATATATATATATATATATATATATATATATATATATATATATATATATATATATATATATATATATATATATACATAATAAAATTATCCCAGATTAATACACATCAATTAGATTTCCGAATGAAGCGGCATTTATACACATTATAGGAGAAAAAACAAAATTATGTCTATAATCTAAGACACCTTGCGGTAAAATACAGATTGAATGTCACTCAAGACTATCCTGTATGCAAGCTAGGTACACTTCCTACACATTGTTTTTTTTATTCATTTTGATATCTCAATTCGTTGCAAAGTTATGAATATCTTTTCTTTCTTTACAAGCTCTTTAATTTTGACATATGCAACAATTAAGAGTGCCATAAAAACTAAATACTGTTGCTAAGAGATAAAGATTACTTCACTCTATTTCTGCTTGACAGCTGTTTTATCGTATTGTCAGTTTGAGAAGTTTTTTTATTAATTCTCAAAATGGTTGTAAGTATTGAAGACTGCACTAAAGCCTTAGTTCTTTTAGAAAAAGGACGAACTTATCAATATATCGCGAGAAGATTATATGTCAGTCATTCTACTGGACAGAGAATCTAGCAACGATTTAGGGACATTGGCAGCGATAAACAAAGGTCTGGCAGTGGTCGAAAACGTAAGACTTCCGATGATGACAACACGTTTATTGTCTCGGCTGCCTTAAGAAATCGACACTTAACATAAGTGGAGACCAAAAATCAACTTCGTGAGGTTCTGGGCACAGAAGTAAGCAAGTGGACGATACGTCACCGGTTAAGTGAAGTTGGGTTAAAGGCTTGCAGACCAGCTAGTGGTCCAAAGTTGCATAGACGTCACCAGATAGCAAGATTGGCATTTGCTCGTCATCTTAATTAGAATAATGGCCAGTGGCAAAATGTTATGTTTACGGATGAATCACGATTTGCATTCTCCGAATGGAAGGCAGCACGTTTGGAGACGAACGGGTGAAAGATTTGTGTACTGTACTTTTAACTCCCGTCTTTCTCGTGGAGGAGGATCGCTAATCGTAAGGGCCGGAATATCAAAGGAAGCTGCTACTGAGCAGGTTTTTGGTGAAGATGGAGCACTGACAGCACGAAGGTACATTAATAATATTTTAGCCGACCACGTTGTGCCATTTTCTTTATAGGCAACGACTTCATCCTCATGCAAGACAATGCGAGGCCGCATTCCGTCAGATGTGTTATAGAACACCTAATTGTAGTTGGGTTGGTGAAATTAAATTGGCCAGCATACTCCCCGGATGGAAATCCTATTGAGCATGTCTAGGACTATCTAAGTAGACCTATAAGAAGTCGCGAAAGACCACCTATGTACTAATAAAAATGAACTTCGTGATGCGCTTAGAGAGGAGTGGAACAACATGCCCCAGGAGTATATTCAAGCGCTAATTCCTGGAATGCTTCGGAGACTGGAAGCCATGTTCAAGCTAGAAGGGACAACACCCGATATTAACAAATTGGTTTATTGTCTTTTTCAACCGTTCGCTTATTACGTTTTCGTTCAAATGTTATCTGTAGCATAATTATTGTCAAGAACATGTAAAAAAAGAAAACGCAATGCTTTATTCAATAATTCATATCATAACTTAAAAACGAATCGAGATATCAAAATGAGTAAAAAAAACAATATACAGGGGGTAAACAAAGCTTGCATACAGGATAGTTTTGAGCGACATCCGAATGCTGTATTTCACCACAGGGTGTCTTTCCTCGTATAATTTGTATAAATCAGGGCCGCTAAATTACGTATCCTATACGAATTCATGACCGGGATCATCAATTCGGATAGGGTACGGAAATTCCCGTACCTTATCCGAATTGGTAATTTTACAAAAGCATGCAAAATATATACGCGGCATCCATTTATCATTCGCAAATTAATTTCAGATCCCTAGCCCTTTTCTTACGTCCGTTCTCTAATTTTCATTTTTATTTATTAAGTTTTAATTTTCAATATAAATTTAAATAAAATAAAAAAGGTAGGTAAGTCCTAAAACATAAGGATAAGGCTAATATACAAAATAATGGTTTAAAATAAACGTTTTATTCTCAATATCTTAATAATAAAATAGATATTGATCGCACAGTTAAGTGTGAGACTTTGCATTTGGTTTATTTGTCATCACATTTTCAATAAGGCATCTTTTCCTCTTTTTGGATACACATTTCGGATTTCCTTTTATCTTTTATCTTCATGCCGCGATGAACTGTATCATTATTATTTGTACATCTAAATAAAAAATCATTTAAATTAGTTGCCGTTGTGAAATTTACTGCAATACTATTAAATCTTTTTATCAAATTACCATTAACGCCTCCGTCTGCTATATTGATGATCTTCAACAAATTAGCTTCAAAGTTGGTAATGTCATTTTCTGTAGGCAGTATTTCAGTTTCTCTAGAGGATTCACACTAAAAATTTAATTAGTAATTCAATATATCAAATTATGTTTTATAATATTCTAGATTTTACTTCAACAATTTCTGAATTTGTGACAATCATGGGTTCCAGAAAATTATCTTCTACTTCATTCTCCATGTTATCTTTATTAGACATATCCATAAAAAAATGTTCATCGATGTTGTTTCCCATTGAAATTCTGGCCAACACTACTCTATCTTCAAATGATAAACGAGGTGCAGCGTTGACTCCTTTTTCAAATAGACTAATATCTTATAATGGACGAAAAAATATATTTATGATTATATTTCTAATTTTGTTCATTATGAAGTACCTGTAAAAAGTTTTTATAATATCCATTATGGGAAAATGTAATCGTAGGAATTTTTTTCCGACACAGAAAACTCCCTTATTTTTAAAGTAGGTAACTGTTAGATTAGTTCCTCATGTTTCATATACCCTGTGAGTTTGATATTCAATTTGTACAAATAATAAATAAATTCAACTAATTACTGGAATTTTTACTAGAAAGAACAATTACGGGAACCCTCAAATAGGCTTCAATATCGATAAAATAAGGAGTACAATAAAAGAATATCAAAACTAGGGAATTTTAATATCGTTTCAAGAAGAACAAGCGTAATAACTCCTACAATGGAAAGAAGTCATCAATATAGTATTTGTTGACTCCATAATCAGTTGTGACCAATCTGGAGCAACTGTTCCATTTTTTATAGGAGCCAGTAAAATAGGTGGCATACCCTTGGGATGTGCTATTCATTTAAATCAGACAGAAGAAGAATATTTAAATGCGTTTATTGAAATTAAAAAACTTATTGATTCACGTGGTTTTGGAGGAAAAGGGGCTCCTAGTATTTTCATGACAGATGACACAAAAGCTGAACGAAATACCTTACTTACTTTGAAAATTCAGAATTGGTGCTATGTACGTTTCATGTTTGTTAATCAGTTTGGAGATGACTCTGGTCTGCAAAAAATAAAGTTGAAAATAAAGATAGAAGGGAACTAATGTTATTATTCGGCGAAATTCTATACGAATACGATATTAAAAATTTTTAAGAAGAAGAACTTATAAATGCAGCAAGAGAACATAACGTTGTTAAACAATATAGAAACTTTTAGATATATTTCGAAGCTCTAATTAGTAGAAAAAATAATGGTGTCATGCATACCGACAAAATTGCGTAACAAGGGAATTTAGAGGATGTAGTTTTAAGTAGATGCAAAGCATATGACCCATTAGCACTATTAGAGTTTATAATAATTATTTTAGAAAACCATCACTTGAAACGCATTCAAAATTTGCTAGCTTTCGTATAACCAAACCTGAACTGGAATTTAGAAAATTTTGTATTAAATCAAAAGATCTAAATGTTAAAAAGATCTCTGAAGATTTATTTCAAGTTGTAAAGATCCAAACACTTTGTATAATGCAAGTACAAAGACTTGTTTATGTGATTGCCCAGCAGGTACTGGTGGTGCTTTTTGTAAACACCTTTATGCAATACACATACAATTTGAAAAAGGACTAAACACTGCGCCTCGTTTATCATTTCAAGATAGAACAATGTTGGCCAGAATTTCAATGGAAACATTGATGAACATTTTATTATGGATATGTCTAATAAAGAAAACATGGAGAACGAAGTGGAAGATGACTTTCTCGAACCCATGATTGTCACAAATTCAGAAATTGGTGAAGTAAAATCTAGAACATTATAAAATATTATTTGATATATTTAATCACTAATTCAATTTCTAGTGTGAATCGTCTAGAGAAACTGAAATACTACCTACAGAAAATGACATTACCAACTTTGAAGCTAATTTGTTGAAGATCATCAAGATAGCAAAAGATGGAGGCGTTAATGGTAATTTGCTAAAGAGATTTAATAGTATTGCAGTAAATTTAACAACGGCAACTAATTTAAATGATTTTTTATTTAAATGTACAAATAATAATGATATAGTTCATCGCGGCAAGAAGATAAAAGTTGAACCAACAGCAATTGCACGTCGTCAAAGTAAGTATAAATGTGTAACTGTCTGCAAGGAGGTAGACCTACAGGAAATCCGAAATGTGTATCCAAAAAGAGGAAAAGATGCCTTATTGAAAATGTGATTACAAATAAACAAATGCAGAGTCTCACACTCAACTGTGCAATCAATATTTATTTTATTATTAAGATATTGAGAATAAAACGTTTATTTTAAAATATTATTTAGTATATTAGCCTTATCCCTACGTTTTAGGACTTACCTTTTTTATTTTATTAAAATTTATATTGAAAATTAAAACTTGATAAATAAAAATGAAAATTTGGGAACGGACCTAAGAAAAGGGCTAGGGATCTGAAATTAATTTGCGAATGATAAATGGATTCCGCGTATATCTTTTGCATGCTTTTGCAAAATCACCAATTCGGATAGGGTACGAGAATGTCTGTACCCTATCCGAATTGATGATGCCGTTCATGAATTCGTATAAGATACGTAATTTAGCATCCGGGCCTCGCATTCCTGTTCTGGTATCCGATCAGAGCAGGTCGTTAAGTTAGAATTAATTACTCTGTAATTAACAAGTAATTAAATTAATTCGATTCTATCGGCCGGCATCAACTTAACGATGCCGCGCCATAGACCGGGCCGAGAGGTCTACGACGACGACTAGTTCCTCTGGCACACCACCGAGGATTTCCACGGGGACGCCAGCGACTCCAGCGAGATATGGTACGGTTGCAAGCCGGGCAACCTATCATCAACAAGTACCGCCAGCCCGATACCGTCGCTTCTGTCCCTTCCGTGGAAGGGCGCCAGAAGCGACGCGCCACCAGCCGCCACCGCTCAGAAGAGGAGAAGGCCGAAGAAGACAGCACCGCCCGCAGAAGACGTCGCCCCGCCAGCCGAGGCAACAACAAGAGCAGCACCGCTGCCGCAAGCCGCCGCCGCCGTAGCCGCCGAAGACAGAAGAAGTGAAGACCCCCGTCCTGGATCCACCAGCCCCGATGACTTCGTGGCGCAGAAGAAGAGGCCGAAGAAGGCGACCGTCCGCCCGCCTACGCCGCCACCGACAAGCAACGTGTACCACGCCCTGGAGCAGTACACGGACACCGCCACAGCGATGGAGCAGACCGCCGCAGCAGAGACCAGGGAGAAAGTACCCCCGGTAATCCTTCGTCAGAGGGAGAACTGGGTTGCTTTCTCCCGCGAACTCGACCGGAAGAAGATCGCCTTCACCAGGGCCAAGGCGACTTTCGAGGGAATCCGGATACAGCCTGCCTCACTCCAGGACCGAGACAGGCTGATGAGGTATCTCGATAAGTGTGGTACGCCGTACCACACCTATCAGGCAAGGAGCGAGCGTCTTGCCAAGGTAGTAATACGTGGAGTGCCCGTAGAGCTATCCGAAGCGGATGTAAGCTCCGATTTGACGACGCAAGGAATTAACACAGTTTCTTGTTTTAGGATGAAGCAGCGAGGCGGAGCGATCCCCCTGGTTTTGGTACACCTACCGAGCGAGGAGGACAAGAAGAGGATTCGGGAGGTAAAGCACGTCGCCCGCCTCCGAGTCACCGTCGAGGACTTGAGGCGTAAATCCGACATCGGGCAGTGTCACCTGTGTCAAGGTTTCCGTCACGCACAGCGTTGCTGCAGGGCGGCAGCACGCTGTGTGAAGTGCGCCGGTGATCACCACAGCAGTCAATGCACTTTACCCCGTACCGACCGGGCTAAGTGCGTTAACTGCGGTGGGGACCACCCCGCAAGCTACCGTGGATGCCCGAAGTTCCCTCGACCTCTGCAACGGAAGAAGATGGAAGCACCGCAGCGACCGCCGAAGAGGACACCGCCGGCGCCCTCCTCGACTCGGACCGGGGTCAGCTACGCCCGTGCGACGGCAGGCAAGGCTGAGAAGGCGGAAGTACCGAGAGTGGCTCCCGCCGCTACCGTTACCCCGCACGATCAATCTGCCTTAGGGTTCGACTCCCTATTGACCTTCCTCGGAGGGCTCAATATGAAGAAGGCCCAACCTGTCATCCGTAAGGTGGCAGACGCACTCGCTAAGGTGGAATCTGCGACTGACTTGTGGGAGGTTGTCCTCTCACACAATCAGGAGGTGGCTACCCTTCTAGGGTAAACACACGACGGTCCGGATCGAAGTCTGGCGCCCGATATAAGTATTTAGTATCGATTTTTTAATTACTCAATTTCTGTTCTGTAAATATCGATAGTGTTACACTTTACTAACACATATTTCTTTTTATTTCAGATAAGCAACCTAGCGACAGTCCACACAACGAACACACCAATCCAAACGGAACACCACACAACACCCGCTTTTTTTTGAATAACCAACAACAACGCACTCAACACCGCCATCAGGCATTCCACACAAATGAAAACCAACAATCCACGCACTTCCACGCGCTGAAGAGGACGAAGACTCCTGAGCAGCGCACCACCAACACATACACGTTTTATATTTAGTATTTTATATTGTATATAGTATTAAGTGTAAAATGTAATATCCATGAATTGTTAATATCTAAAATCTCTAATAAACGAAAAGATTATTAACATCGGACAAAAATTAAAAGTTATTTAAAATCAAAATTTGTTATTTTAAAGCGGGCGTTTTTTGCACCTGAGTATATAATAGTCAAAGATAACATTAATACCAGTAGAAACCTTTATGTTAAACAAATACAAATATGTTGGTAACGATTGTTATCTTTATCAGTAACAAATGTGTTTATATTATTTGGAAATATACTACTATTATTCTTTAAAATCTTCGGTCTCTTCTCACAGACGCATCAATGTGAGAAGGGAGGAACATCGTAGCGCAGTACAAAAACACCAGAAAACATCTTCACTGGCCCAACATGTAAATGAGACCTCACACGCATAGATTTCGACAACACAATGATAATAGCAAACATACAGTACCTATCACATCGGATAACTAGAGAAGCTATCGAGATCGAAAAACGACCACAAAATTTGAAATCACGACACGAGACTCAGAGATTGCCATCGACCTGGAAGCCAATTCTTAGTAAACACGCAGTCACGAACAAAAGAGAAACAAGAAATCTGTTGGAGAAAGGAGAAGAAAAGGAGAATGTAGAAGTGAAAGTGAAAGTATCTGCACAATGACCGATAAACAGGGCATGGACCATGAAAGTCAGCATACAAATACCGCCGACCATCAGCGAGGACCTCAGTTCAGTTCGAGTTACCAAGAGCTGAACACAGAGACTTGAAAATGTCAGATGATATTCTGCCGAAACGTCGTCAGTTCAACATCGGTTCTTTTAAGTACCGTGGAGAAGAGTCTACGCCAGATCGAATCCGCAACAACATCAACTTCATATATATATATATATATATATATATATATATATAATAATATATATATATATATATATATATATATATATATATATATATATATATTTAATTGATGATTCTGTAACTAAAATTAATTTCAATTTACCTTTTTAAAAAATATGTCGATGACATTATAACTCCAATTCCACAAGGAACTCAAAACCAACTTTTAAATGTTTTTAATAGTTACAGCCCTTACTTAAAATTCACTATTGAAAATGAAACTAAGAATTCCATACCTTTTTTAGATACAAAAATCATCCGCAATTCAAATAATAAAATATTACTTGATTGGTATATTAAACCAACAAGCTCTGGAAGATATTTAAATTATTATTCTGAACATCCAGAAAAAATGAAAATTAATTTAGTTTTAGCTTTAAAGTACCGCATCAACAGAATTTGTCATCCAACTTTCAAAAACCAAAATTATCAAAAATTATTTCAACTTTTACTCAATAATTCTTACCCAAATAAATTATTAAAAAAACAAATTTTTTCAAACCCAAATTTAGTCAGACAGAATAACTTACAAATAAATAATTCATCAATTAATAACCTTTCTAACGACAACGAGAATAATTAAAAGATTTTTAGATCATTACCGTACATAAAACATTTAACACCTAGAATCGTTAATATTTTAAAACAAGAAAGAAATATCATTATTGCTAACAAACCAACTAAAACAATTAATAGTTTATTTTCTAAAATTAAAGATAAAACAAAAACTTTAAATAAATCTCATGTCGTATACAAAATTTCATGTAATAATTGCAATAAACAATACGTAGGACAAACTCAAAGAAACCTCAAAAATAGAATTACTTCCCATAAAAGTGATATTAAAAATAAAAAAGAATCATGTGCGTTAACGATACATTCTCTAGAAACTAGTCATAAACCAAATTTTAATGAAGTAAAATTTTAACCACAGAAAATAATTATTTCAAACGTTTATTTTAGAAATGCTTCATATTAATAGAGAACCTAACACATTAAACAAAAAACTGATACTCAAAATTTAAGTGTTATATATTCAAATATTTTAATAATTAACAACAGATTGCATTGTTAACAAAAAATTTTATACGTATTCCTTTGTTGTTAATTGTTATAGTTACAGTTTTAGTTGTCATAATTATATTACATTTCAATAATATTTAATTTTTTGTGTTTGCCAATCTCATTATAATCTAACATACAGTAAGCAATAATGTTATATTTATTTATTATTGTATTTATCATTTTAGTTTTGACTGAAGAAGGAATAAATATTTCTGAAAGCTTTCAAATTGATGTATAAATAGTTGTCAATTTAATTTAGGCTGCATCCCTGTTATACTATAAAAAAAAAATTATGTTAAATTTATACAGCCGTTATTAACTTTTATATATATATATATATATATATATATATATATATATATATATATATATATATATATATATATATATCTGTACATATCTGTACATATCAGGGTGTTTAGTACATAGATAGAAAGTTTTAAAAGGGAGGTAGGTGAAGACATTCCGAACCTATATGACCGTATTTACCTCTATACAAAGTGTTGTGGATTTTGAGATATCGATAAGTTTGTGTTTTTGAAGAAAATCCATGTTTTTTAGCACTTAAACCAAGAACTAAGGAAAATGGCATAATATTTTTTAACAATTTAAGGTTGGTTTATTGACCTACGCTCAAAAAAAGGTTGTTAACCTAAAATTTTCCTACACAATTTTGCACAACAGACATAGCGATGCTCCAACTAATACTTAGCTAAATAATAAACAAGCCATTTCAATATTTAGAGTCATTTATTTCGAAATTTTCTATAGAAATATCCGTTCAAACAGTTTTAAAAATATCTCTATTTTATGCTTTTTCGAATCATGCATTAAAAGTATAAAATAAATACAATAATGAATATTATTATTAATTATTAACATTGTGAGAAAACAAAAAAAATGCATAGGAGCCCAATTTAATACAAAATAGCTCTGGATCCACATTTACTACAAATTATTTAATCAGTAAAAAAAAACAGCTAATTATTTCTGATGTTCAAAATGCGAACCGCCAGTTCTTAAACACTTACGCGCTCTTTTTCTCATTTGGATGGTAGTGACGCCTAGCTTCATTCCTTCCCTCAGTATTCTTCCTGCTTCATTA
Source organism: Vesta saturnalis (assembly GCA_036346205.1). Lineage (NCBI taxonomy): Eukaryota > Metazoa > Arthropoda > Insecta > Coleoptera > Lampyridae > Vesta > Vesta saturnalis. The sequence goes on along the minus strand of JARFJB010000454.1, from coordinate 25,662 downwards.
AGTTTCCTAATAAGTTGCTCGCCATTAACTATTTCGACGGCATAAACAAGGTCTTTCATTCGTCCCCAGACATGAAAATCGACAGGTCTCAGGTCTGGAGACCTTGCAGGCCACAATATTGGTCCATTTCTTCCGATCCAACGATTAGAAAACCTTTTGTCTAGGAATTCCCTTACGGTTAGGCGATTATGAGCAGGACATCCGTCATTTTGAAATACCTTGGATCTCCTTACATTAAGAGGTATTTCCAAGATATTTGGCATCTCATTGCGCAAAAACTCTAAATAGTTGTTTCCATTTAGATTGTCCGAAAGATAGTATGGGTCAATAAATGTTCTGCCGATGAGTGCTGCCATACATTTATACTAAATTTATGTTGAAATGATGTCTGTTTTTTCATATGAGGATTTTCATCAGCATCAGACCAGTAATGTAAATTATGGAAGTTCGTAATCCCTCCTCTTGTCCATAAAATACTTTTTAGAAAGAGCGGATCTTCCATGTTAGCATGTAATAAAAAACGGCAAAAAATAATCCTTCGGATATGATCACCCCTTTCAAGGCCTTGAATAGACCATACTTTCCATATGGATACATTATATTCAGGTTATGGGCAAAACTGGAGATGCAATGTCGAATCAAATTACTTCAAAACTGGTTGATGACGGACTTAATTGACAACATTAGAGGTCAAGCTTACGACAACGGTGCCAGTATGGAGGGAAAATATAGCGGCATTCAAGCAAAAATATTAAATTTTATAACATTAAATATCACGAACCGTAATTTTAATTTACTTTTGAGATTTGATAGAAAATCACTATAACGGTTCAAAATTTAAATCGACAAAACCACAAACTCACTTAGTAGTTATGTAATACTTACTCAAACTAGAATAAAACACAGTGGTTTCATGATGTAAGTAGAAATTTATTATGACATAATTTCAGAATATGTGTTCCTTCGATTACAATTAAATATATCAATCCAATCAAAGTTTGTTATTTTACATATATCTTAACACATTAACAGTAAATATAGTTATTGATACCATGTATCTATTCTGTACATTCAAAAACTAACAAAAATTGGTAGATGTGGTATACAAAGGTAACACAAAACGGTCTTTGGAGATGTTTGTTACCTTGTACTAATTAATTGTATGAAGTACAAATGATAGTATCATTCCATAGAACAACTTTATTTGTAAACTGAAGAAAACCAATGTTTCATGAAACGTTACGTCACGTCACCTCATAATAAATTTCTACTGTACATCATGAAACCACTGTGTTTTATTCTAGTTTAGATAGTAAGTTACAACTACTAAGTGAGTTTCGTGGTTTTGTCGATTTAAATTTTGAACCGTTATAGTGATCTTTCTATCAAATCTCAAAACAAAAATATTAAATTTAAATAGGTTTGTCCGGTCTGTCCCATGCTGTGCCCATAATTTAAATTTAGTAGCTTATCATGCAGCTAGGTATTATCCAGAAAGAATAACCTTTTTTGGGACAGTTAAAGGTCATGGTGATACCCGCTGGTGCATCCGAGGTGAAGCTATAAAAGCCCTTGCATTAAAATTTAAAGAAGTAATTGATTTACTTAATAAAATACAGGTTATGGACGATAATTCGAGTTCAGATTCTGATACTGATGGTTCAAGATCATTTCTAAAGTTGTGTTCTGGAATGTTATTTTATCCAAAATTAATAAGGTTAATATACTTCAGCAGGGAAAATCTGTAACGGTACTGGGTGGGTCTAATTTAATAAAGGGGCGTGTTGAAGAAATTCAACCCCTTAGAGAAAATTTACTTGAAAATGTATTCCAAAGAGCTAATCAAATTTCTGAGTAGATATAGAGCCAGAATTTACAATGGGAAGAAAAGGGATAGTTAAAAAAATGGCGGGCGAGCTTTGCTCTGACGAGGCAAGTAATATAAATGAAATTAACAAATTTAAAATCTTGAGTTTGCCAATTGTTGATGTAATTCCATCTCACTTGAATTCACGGTTTTATGCTCTTAAAAGCGCTGCAGATGATTTTAATTTTCTAACCGGTAAATCACTTAAAGTGTTTTCTGCAGTGCCACTGATTTAGCTTTAAAATGTGATCAAGATTCAAGCATCTTCTCACATTGAAGGCTTAGAATCTCTAAGTCAGCTAGAAATTTTAAAATTTATTAGAAATAATGAGAAGGGATCTGTATATCAAAATATTGGTATTGCTCTTAGAGTGTTTCTTACCTTGCCAGTCACTACAGCTTCATGTGAAAGATCATTTAGTAAATTGAAATTAATCTAAAATTATTTAAGATCATCGACTGGGGAGGACAGGGTTACTAATATGGCCATTTTAAGTATAGAAAGAAAATTATCCTTGTCTATAGATTTTAACGAAGTAATTGATGACTTTGCTAGTTTAAAAGCGAGAAGAGTGCAATTTTACTCTTTTTTAAATACCTACAAGAGTTTTTCTATAATTTTTGTTTTTTGTTATCTTACCTGGTACCTAGGTATTCGTTTATTTTGCCTTTTTGTTGTTATATGTAGTATAAAAGTTGTTCTTTTTGATATTCTATGTTGCTATATTACATTTTAATGCACGCTTTACTCCTTGTACCTTATAGTCCACAAAATAAAAAAAAAATTATTTTAAATAAGTTGTTTTAACCTGTATATCCTGTTTATAAAATTTATACAGGGCGCCAACCTAACCCTGGTCGCGGGCGCTAAATTCCTAGTTACGGTACTGCTATTATGTCTATAATTAGTAAATGTTTGGTTTGAAAAATTTGAATAAAACCGATAAAGGACTATGCTGTGATAAGTGCAAGCAACATTTACATCTGTATGTTCCGGGTTATCAAGATCTGAAATGCAGTACTTGTTATCAAAAGAGTGACGTGTTTCTTATCATTGTGATAAATGCACTAATTCTTCTAATAGTCATGAATTACCGAATTTAATTTTCGATTTAAAATGCGAAACTATTTAATTAAAGTGGAAATCACGATCAAACTACTCCTTTTTCCCTTTTATGAAGTAATCGAAAGGCAACGTCGTGCAAGCAATCTAAATATATGCAACATACATGAAAGTAATGCTGAAAGAATGGATTTACGATTAGTAGATGACAAAAAAGCAGTTGTAAACCTAATAATTAAAATATTTAACATCGAAACTGATAATTTCGTGTAATTAGACTTAGTAGAAAAAATGACAAAAATGGCAAACCACGGTCGGTGAAAGAGATTTAGAATGTTCTATGGTGAAGTGGGGTTATTGTGATATAGTTTTTTATTAGGTTGAATTTATAGCGACGTCAAATGAAAAGTTTAACAATTAAAATTTTGAAAAAAATTAGAATACTTTTTTGACATGTTTATTACTTGTTATTTTCAGAATAGATGTAATTATACTTTTTTTGTAGTGTGTATTTTTTTAAAACAAGCTCATTATATCACATTTGCCCCACAGTTTGGGGCAAATGTGATAATGAACTGTATGCGCATTTTAGTTTTTTATTGATCAAAATACTTACATATTACAAAAGTTATAAACTTTTTAAACTTAGAAGCAAAAATGGCTGCTTTTAAAACATGCCAAAACATTACAAATTGTTAAAAGAAATGTGATAGTATTTGTCAAAAGGTACAAAACTATAAATTATAGCCCCCAAAGCGAACTGGGAAGCCAAGTAAGCCCGTCGGTCAGTGGTTGGTTCTGGCAAAACTGTGATAATATCATTTTCGTCTACTGTGTCAACGCCTTCAATTTTTGGCCAAACATTTCTATTCTTGTAGGGTCTCTTAAATTTAACGACCCATCCTCTATCGTTTGGTTTTATCACGTTACCAACAAAATTCTTGATTAACTTCTTTGTAGAATATTTTGCAAGGACCCAACATCCCGGTGTATTTAATAATTTTTTGAAGATCTTGCATGTTTAGTTTATTCTCTTCAATGTTATATTCTAAAATTTTATTCAAAAACTCATCAGAATTGTTCATGTGTGACCGTCATCACTGTTGCTGCTGAAAGATGACCGAGCGTTTCTTTTAGTATTTCTTTTAATGGGTTTTTGTTTTTCTTTGGGTAAATTTATAGCTTGAGTAGATGTTAAAATTTCTGCTCCGAGACATATTTTAGTTTTTTTCTGTATTGGTGGCTTTGAAGTTTGTTTCACTGCAGATAATAAAAGATCTTCAAAGGAAACACGCTGTTGACAAATACTTGATGGTCCTGGTAACGAGTTGTTAACTAAACAAATGTTAGTTGAGAATTGCTTGATGGTTCTGCTAATGGGTCATTAGCTACGCTAATATTATTCGATTGACTTGTTGGTCCTAGTAATAAGTTATTAGCCTTAATAATGTTACCGGTTTGACAGCTGCCTGATGGTTCTGGCTTATTGCCTAACTCTTTTTGATCTTGTGTCGCAGTTGAAATATTCTTAGACTCCTTCTATTTTTATAAGTTTTTGTTATGAACGAATAAGTTCAAAGGTAAATATGTAATTAAAAATTATTATTAATTTTATTAAATACATAAATAAAAAGTTTACCTCGAGTAGGATTTGAACCTACGACCTGTACTTTGCTAGAGTACCGCGCTAACCAACTGCGCCATCAAGGTTCAAGCCCCAATCGATGTAAATTTTGTCTTTATGTATGTAGAACTGATGTCAATTCTAAATATAATGAGATTACAATCAAATTACTTATATTAATGAAATGTGAGCCTGCAATATCGCAAGGATTCACACATACCAAAGCAACTTGACTAATATTAAATTATTATAAGTTTTGTTATGAACGAATAAGTTCAAAGGTAAATATGTAATTAAAAATTATTATTAATTTTATTAAATACATAAATAAAAAGTTTACCGCGAATAGGATTTGAACCTACGACCTGTACTTTGCTAGAGTACCGCGTTAAACGAAACTAACATGAAAATTTTCTTTTTGAAATTAACCTGGCAAATATAACCTTTCAGGTTGTTCATTAATCTTAAAACCAAAATATGCAAAAACTAGGTCACCAATTAAGTAAACGTCACAAATGTATCTCATAACTGGCTAAATAAACAACAGAATAAAAGTTAAAGATAAATATATTGTCCTGCACAAAATAATAAACAAATGTTTACATACACAACAGCGTGGTTAAAAAAAAACCACTGTCAATACAAATTTGCGTTTCTGCAAAAATTCTTACTACTAAAACAGCCAATACAACATAACTCGAGATCGATTACCTTTTTCCTTCAACATCAATTAAAAAAAAAAAATTACACAACAATACGCAATTAAAACTACCCAAAAAGATAATCGTGCTCAACTGAATTTTCAACGTTCTTAAATGTAATTCTTACTTAAAGACTGTCCATTCATCCTTCGCTTTTCTTTCTTCTCTCTTCCCGTAAACCAATTATTTGTAGTCCATTTGTATCCTTAGATTGCCTGAAGGCACATAACAAGTACTTCACAATTCCACAAACACTTATTCCTTTCGGTACTCGCGATTAGTCCAACTATACGAGGTTATTATTCCAATAAACCCGTAATAATCTGTACACGTTTGGTTACCTCTTTAAAGTTTCTCGCAACCTTTAGGACAATTTAGCCCTTCCTTAACACAAATAAACTTTTAATATCATATAAAATTACTTTAACATTGGCTCAATTTACTACGAATATTTCGTTCACATTAAAGGTGGTCCCATAAATAATTTGAACTAAAGATCATTACAAGCACACGCGCCGCACTCAACACTATAACGTAACAACTGTTACCTTATTATAAATTTGCTTACGCACTTTTTCTTGAAGAAAAATAAACTGATTTTATCTTCAATCTCAATTTTATTAATTGTTTTATTTATGAATGTCTTATACGATTCATCCCCTTTCGGGTTACGCAGTTGTTTAAACAATGACTGCCTTCAATATTATTCACAAATATAACTCCAACTCAACCCATTCTGATTTCACACTTCACCTCGCGCGCGCGTCTCCCACCGAGCTCTCACTGACATCCACCAAAAGCCAAAAGCTAAAAGCCAAAAGCTCCCGTCAATCTCTGACTTTCCTATTTATACCTCAAGCCATCCATCTTTAAACATGTCTGACTTCCTCGCTATATTCACCAATGGTATTCACTCAAACTTTCTTAGTGCCGACTGATGCTACCCTCTGTACAAACACGCTTATAACTACTATACATCGCCATGTTTGTTCTTACCTGCAAATTTTACAATTGCTTTATGGAGAAGCCATTTCTCGTCATCACATTCATTCAGTGGCCACTCTGGAACATTACACAACTTTCAACGTTTATCTCTCACATACGCTCGTCCTCCTTCCGCAACATTTGCAAAAATAAGTACAGTCTAAGGTCTCAAATCCCATATACGTACACGTATTCTCAAAACTGATTGCACAACATTACGAGAACTTTCTATAATCAACAATTAAACATACCAAATCTTTCTCTACATATTTCCTAAAACGTTCTACACTTATACATTCACATCTTCCGGCAAAGATTACTCCTTTATCCTCCAACATTCCATTTCTTATTCAGTAGTCAACAGTAGCAAACATTATCGTCCCATCGACACATTTCTCTTCATATTTACATTCATCAGAATCTATTTATTCCAACCCCAATGTCTCTATAATATTCAAATACACGTATCTGCATACTGAATGATATTTCTCCTAAATTGCCAGTAGCGTATCACCCACCCACATACATTACGCATATACACAAAAAAATTTTTTTTTTCGTTCAAACTCAATACACCCGTACTCAAAACACGTAATACACGTCATTATAACATCTTACATACAAGGTGCGTCAACACAACCTCACAACTTTACAGATTTCATAGATTTTTTTTAAGGTTTATAATACTTTGTAGAAAGTTCTTACGGAAAGAAAAATTAAGAAAATTGCGTAGAAAGTTGAAAAATTTAAGAAAACTTAACGACTGTTTAAACTTTACGCGTTTGACAGTTCGCGCACCCCAAATGTCATTTAACAGCTGCATCAGTCGGGATGTATCGATCGTGGGTGTGTTCTTTGTGAAGTGTAGGTATCTACTATGGGTCGATTAACTCGAAAAATGGGTTAACATACCAATTAAAGATATGAGATACGTGTATCACAAAATTTTAATTTCCCCCCACCCCATTCTGAGATCGCAGCAACGCGCGACGTGTACGGCTTATATATATATATATATATATATATATTTGTGTTGTCAACCCACATTTTAATTACTTCATCATAAAAAACAAACCTCGATGGTTTTAGCGTTTTTTGCTTCCTTTTTGGATCGCTGCAAATAGGTTATTATGTTATGCTTTCGCGTTTTAAATGAAGCGGGTGGTTCTATATTCCAATTTGATATTTGACATTTTCCTATCAAATGTATATCTAATCAGTGAAAATATGAAAAAAAGAGTCAGTTATGAACTTACCCAAAAAAATCATCCTCATTTGATGATTCATTATTGTCGCTGTGACTGTCATTTTCGTAGTTTTCAACTACTAAATTGGAATCATGATTGTGTTGTACATTTTCACCATGCGACGAACCAATATTACTTTCCGTGTCAGCATCTAAATCACTCAATTTATCGTCATCGTAAGGAAGCTTTTCAAGTTCCGCGTCAGTAAGAGCTCGATTTCTGGAAGAACTCGCCATTATGACTGATCTGCCAGTACTAAGTACGAAAGATCGAAATCTGACCAAGAAAATAATATTCTAAAATGTTTGTTTATTTTACGCGTAAAACTACACTATTGATATTGTTTTGAAAGCACACGCGAATAAATTAATGTCTATTACGAGAAATCCTACAAACGCAACTGCTCTCAAGGCGTCTCTGAGGCGCCACACTGTGCACCGTTGTCTTTTAGTATTTATTAGTAAAAAACTAAACAATATATATATATATATATATATATATATATATATATGTATTGGTCATAGCCAGTTTTCCAAATTCATAAATATGTAAACAAAACATAGGCGGATAAATTGCAAAAAATTATTAAGAAAAATATAGAAGTTTAATCGCAGGATGCATAAGGCCCGGAGAGATTTTAGTTACTCATAATTTGCTTAAAATAATTGCAATCGGGTTCAGCATTTAGATATACTCTAAAGACGTCTTCATTCAACACACACTTGATTAAAAAAACATTCAAGTGTATTTAGAAATCGCAAAATAAATCTTTCAATTAGTACCACGTATTTACATAAACCGGGCTTCCGAAGCGCGTATACAACTAGTTCTTATAAAACCAGTTTCAAGGCTGATACTTATTATAATTTGTCAAGCACTGCTGCGTGGATTGTACGTGTTTGTGCAAGTTGAAACCTGCATGACTGCTGGATGTATAAAAGCAGGCGCAGCTGATTTTCATACATTGTAATAAAAGTTGCATTGAGTGAACTTGTAAAAGACATATGATAATGGTGTCAAAAAAGAATGTGAAAAGCGTGGGATTTGGTGACCGTGTCTACGAAGAAACAGTGTCGCAGTGGGCAGCTGAAAGTGATGATACCTTCGGAAGAAAGTAATGTGCCAGAAGCAAAAAATAATGACACTAGAAGACACAAATATCGAATTGGTTTCCGACGAGTATTCTGGATCCAGTTCTGATGATCTAGACGATAATTCAAAGGATGATTTTGACGATATTGGTAATTCTTCAACGAGTGGTTACATTGCTCCAAGCGATCTGGATTGGATGTTGTAACCTCCAACCAAAAATAAAATTTAAGCACACAAAATTTATTCGGCGTTCGGCAGGACTAGCAAGAAAAGGTATGACTGCAACACCAAACGAAGCGTTTCAGTTATTTGTAACTCTTATTGCACAAGAAGTTGTGAATTGTACTAATTTAGAGGGGAGATGTGTTTACGGAGCAAAAGGAAAACCGTGGAAAGGTGTAACTGTTGATGAATTTCTTCCATTCTGTGGTTTAATTATTCATGCGGGAATTGACAGAAGCTGGAATTTTCCCGTGAGGGAACTATTTTGTAGTGAATTTGCCAATCCTATATACCGAGCCACAACGTAAACCTGAAAATATGGACTTAAAATATTTTGGATGTGTGAACCTAAGTCTGGTTATGCTTTGGATTGTTTAGTTTATGTTGGTCGCCAGCCCGGAGAACCTCCATATAAAAACCTAGGGCTTGAAGTAGTGCAATCTCTTGTACGTGGCATTCATAACTCTGGTCTTTATCTCACGATAGACAACTTCTTCACCAGTGATCCCCAAGCAACTTTTCTGATGGATAAGAATATTACTGCTGTGGGTACACTATGTAAGGTCCTTTCTTACAATTTTTATATTTGCCGCGGCTAAACTGCAATCGGTCTTTAAATTTAAACTAAAGAGGGGGGTGGGTTCGTCGGTATCTTTAATCTTAGCTCTACACTGTCCACATAAAATAATTAAAATAAAATGGTTTAAAAATATATTTTCCTATATTATCCAAATCTAATATATATTCACACGTATTCTAATCAACTAACATTCCGGTATATGGACGGTTAGGGGTGTTATTCCCAGATCTTCCATACCACATCTGGTGTCCATGGGTTGGTGTATTTCCAATTCATCTAGCTTTTTCAGCATTTCCTTGAGATGTTCGGGAGTTCTAGGTGTTATAGGTAAGTCAGGCGGGGTGGCTGGTTCCGGGGAGAGTTCCCAGGTACGGGCAGGAGGGTTTTGTGTTGGAGTCGTCGGTGTGAAGTAACAGGGGGAGAATTGATTAGTAGGTGGTGCGGACGTAGCAATATCGGGAGTTTTGGGTAGTGGACAGGGACTAATGGAAATAGGTTTGAATCTTGACAGGAAAATTGGTGGTAAATGTTCAGTACCTGGTCTTCTATACCGTTCGGGCAACCATGGGCGGATCACGAACTTACTTCTGCGGCGTCGAATTTTTATTGGAACTGGTGCCATCTCGGAGACTGACTGTAGGTCGTCTTGTCGTCGCCTTTTCTATCATTTGGGTCGTCCCCTCCATTTGGTTACCGGTGGGGAGAATTCCTCCTAACTGCTGGGTGAGAGGGGGGTTTACGTGCGCAGGTTTGATGTCCTTTACATGTGCTTGTCCCACCATCCTCCGGTTGTCAGGGTTCTGTAATTCTACAATCACTGGTGAAATAATTCTACTCACTTTTAACGGTCCTTCATATTTTGGGGCTAATTTTGCCGCAAAATCGCGGGCTTTGTTGGATAAAGTGTGTTCGCCGAAATACGAGTTCTCCTGGCGGGGACGATAAGGTCGTCTACGGAGATCGTAATATTTCTTCTGTTGGACAAAGGATTGGGAGAGTGCTTCTCTAGCCAGCTGTCGGAGGACTTCTACTCTCTTCATGTGTCTTCGTTGTTCTTTAGCAGTAAGATCGGCAACACCGGGTGATGGAGTATCCTGGGCATGCTACGCGGCTGGTGTAGTTAATTCTCTACCCAGGTTGAGAATTGCGGGGGAGAAACCTGTAGCAGAGTGGTTAATTGAGTTAATCGCAAACCTGATTTCACTGATATTTAGGTCCCAATCTTTTTGATCCTTCCCGGTCAGCTGGGCTAGCAGGGTGCCGATTACTTTATTGGCCCGTTCGACTGGGTTGGCCTGGGGGGAGTAGGGGGGTGTGCGACGGTGTTGGATTCCGTGTTCCTCCAGGAAGGAACTGAAGGTGCGGCTTATATATTGTGGCCCGTTGTCGGTCGTGAGCTGTACGGGATTTCCAAATCTAAAAATGACATAGTCCTTCATGGCCTGGATGATGAGTCCACTGGTGGCATGGCGTAGGGGAATCAATTCCACCCATTTTGTGAGTTTGTCCTGGAAAACTAACAAAAATTTATTACCTTTTCTGGATCGCGGTAGTGGTCCTATTATATCGGAACTAATTGTTTGCCAGGGTTGTCCGGTTTTTGTAAAGTGTAGTTCGCCGGCAGGTTTATGTGTAGGGGTCTTGTATTGGTTGCAGGTTATGCAGGATTTTATGTGGCGAATCACGTCACCTTTTATTCCTGGCCAGTAATAATGTTGGTACACCCTGGAGATAGTTTTCGCGATACCGAAGTGTCCTGCGGCTGGTTTGTCGTGACATTCTTCTAAGATGTGTTTGCGACGCTGTGTCGGAACGCATATCTTCCACTTGTTATGCACTCCGGCTTCTATTTCCGGGGACAGAGGTTTATTCTCGCATTAAATGTAGACTGGGCGGATTATACAAGTTTGGTTGTATAATTTATATCTGCACGTTATCTGAGGGGATGTAATTTTATGGCGATGATTTCCTTTATGCAAATGAACGAAATCTCACGTAGATACAACTGAACGTTACTTACTGGTATACGCACAAAACGCGTATTTATTAAAGGCGGTTTTTATACTTGCGGAATAAGCTGGTGGAAAACAATTAATTGATTGCTTTCTTGAAATTCGTTTACTAAGCGCGTGGGTATCGGTGTACGGTTTTCTTCTACTACAGGTCTTTGACGGATCCTCTACGTTTAATTCGTTTGTGATTACAGGCACTTCGGTTTTCGCCAGCGAGCTGGTGAATTCAGGTGTTTAGAATGTAAGTGAGAGTAAATGATAAAAGCTGCAGGTCTATACAGTCCTACTTAGCTCTCGTCGTGAGGTATATGTTAGCGTGGTGGGTGTATACTCCCGACTACCTCGTGGCTTTTGCCCGTAGCGGTCTGGGGGTTGGTGTGTGTTTGCGTTTGTGATCTCCCGACTACCTCGTGGCTTTTGCCCGTGGCGGTCTGGGGGTTGGTGTGTGTTTGCGTTTGTGATCTCCCGACTACCTCGTGGCTTTTGCCCGTGGCGGTCTGGGGTTTTAGTGTGTGCTGGTGTTTATGAGTACTGAATTAGTCTAGAAACTTACGTGTCGTTAATCACAAAGATCGAGGATAGCTATTTACAAAAGATTCGCGGTGCGCGTTCGCAAATACAGGGAGCTAAACGCGCGGTGGCTATCACTAGGTCTGTGGCGATTTACTTTAACGCAACCGTCACGTGCAGGTTTTCTGGAATCGGAGTTAGTCTAACGGACTAGCTGATACAGGAGCTGGTGAAACCAACTAAATAAAATTCTCGGCGGCGGGATGCGTACAAGTGGAGCGACGGAACTCTTCTTCGGCGGCTGGTCGGTTACGGTTACGGCTACTGAATTAACAATATTAGTATTAAGATTAATACTATTAACTTACTAACTACTTCTCGGCGACGGGATGCGTTTCCGGGGCGCGTTTTTAAATACCGATAGATAGAGATCTATAGATAGATATATATTTTTAAGGTGCGCGGCGCGGTTTTTATAGAGGACTCTCGGTAGGCGGTGGTGGCTTCTGTTTGGGGGAATCCTATTTGTAATTGGCGGAGATTACTCTGACGTATAAAACTTTCGATGTTTTATGAAATCTACGTTGGAGTGGAGACAAATTAATTTTTGTTGTGCAATCAAACGAAATAATGAGAAATATTAAGTTAGGTACTGAGTAATACGGAATACTAAGAAATATTAGATTAAGTTTTGCAGGTGGTTGAATACTAAGAAAGCTTACATCATTTCTTTTACGAGGGCTGATTGTTAAATAATTAATTAATTAAAAAAATTTTGAAGTAATGACTTGCGGTTCGTTACAACTAAATCAGAATAAGCGTGACATTCCGAAAGAAATGACAGACTAAAAAGATCGTGTAGTCTGCTCTTCATTGTTTTGCGTCGAAATAACGTATCCATGGTAAGTTACGCACGTAAAATGAACAGATGCGTTTTTTTACTATGCACAATACACCACGACGCATCTATCAATGATGACGCTAAGAGGAAACCTGAAATCATCACTCATAATAAAACAAAGGGCGGTGTTGACGTCATGGATTACATCGTGTCGATATACACGTGCAAGAGGCAAAGTAAACGATGGCCCATGACATTTTTCTTCAAGATAAGTTGATGTTGCAGCACTCAACGCATATATAATTTTTACGAAGGAACATCCAAACTGCAGCGTAGGAGTGACTCACAAGCGCAGACTGTTTTTGAAAAATTTAGCGAAGGAACTGGTGATACCACATATTCAGAGAATATCTACTAACCCCATGCTACGGCGTAGTGTCCGCGATTGTCTAAGCAGATTTATGGATGTCTCTAGTGCGCCAGCCGCTCAAACAAGTGCAACAATTAAGAGAAAGAGATGCTCAGTGTGCCCTGGAAATATTGATCGTAAAAGCACAATGATATGTATTAGTTGTAAAAATATCTGTATTGAGTATAGAATGTGCACTAAATGCTTCTTTAATCCCTAAAAGAATTTTAAACAATAATGTTCACTTTCATATTTAATCTCACGTTTGTAATGTATGTATATGTATACATTAATAAAGTGTTACTTCAATAACTTTGTTTCTAATCTGATTACACGTGATTTTATATAACAGGTTTCAGAAGCCCGGATTATGTAAATGCCGATATTTTATTGGTTAAGTATCCTAGGGTTAAGATTGCCTGGCGACTGATAGACGCCATGCGAGTAATTAAAGCCTAAAAGGACTTTTAATGACAAAAAACATACTTTTGAAATGAACTCCCTTGAATTTTTTAAGTATCTCCAAGATCGTCCAGATATCTTACGAAATGGTGCATTCAATGGAAAAATATATAAATGAGTAACGTTTTACTCGCTATTTTATTAACTACGTCGTTCTAAAAAAAGAAAGCAAAATACAAAATTAAATAGATTTTGCTTTTATTTTGATACTATTGCATTATGACATGGGACCACAAAAAACTTGCCATAATCTTTGTCACCATAAAAACTCATAATTTCTTTTTGCGACTAATTCTCGCCATATGCGGACCAATAGGAAATAGCTTTGAATGTATAGTTTTGTTAAATGGTTTAAATAACAGTTTCAACGTGAAAATGGAAAGCACTGTTGGACTAGCGGTATTATTGCGCGTCGATTCTTGGCTCATGGAATTTTTTTTCTGTTGGTTACAGTAGTTTAGTTTATGTAATCTAATTTTGTTAAGTTACTGTAGTTTTGTGTATCTAATATAATTCTGTTAGGTTACAGAAGTTTTATTTATGTTTTTTTTCCTATTATACCGCAGATTTTAGATTTTTATACCAACTATTAAGTTGTCAAACAAGGAAACGCGTGATTAGTCCACAAATATCGAGTTTTAGCCACAAGTTTCGGGTGACGCGTCCATGTCCCGTATTTCCTTTTTACATAAATGGTCACCTTAGATATGTGGCATTCTATTTCTATATTTAATTGAGTTAATAATAAACAAGAAAAACGTAAACATCATAAACTTGAATGCTTTCACTGTTCAATGATGAAATTTGTGACGTGTTTAGTTGAATGTGGCCAGTCAAGTTCAGGTTGAATTTGTTTTTGGTTATGTTTATTTGTACATTTAGACGACTCACAAAATTTGGAAATTTTATTGAAGTTAGTATTCTACTTACATTTATTTAATTTTAATTACCTGCAATTATTATCTTGAGCTAAAGCACGATATTGATTATATTTGACAAAGTTTTCAATTTTAATAATTTCCATTACTTTGAAGTGTTCCACTTTAAGTATGATCTTGTACAAAACTAATTTTTGTACTTTCTCAGGTTCGAAATTTTTGTAAAAGGACCATTTTCCAAACTACTTTTAAACGAAACATGATTTCTTATCCAATTGCTCATAGAGATGACACTGTAACTGATAATTATCATGGTGCTCAAGTAGGTATTTGTTTTTAATGATTCGTTAATAATAAAATAAATTGTAGGTTGCAGATCCTTACAGATGGCTTGAAAATCCGGATTCAGATGAAACCGTAGAATATGTAAACAAACAAAATGCAATTACAAATCCATACATAAACAGTTGTCAATATAAAGATTCCTTAAATGCTAGTTTAACAAAATTATGGAACTATCCAAAAGTATCTGTACCTGATTTGCATGGATCAAAATATTATCAATTTAAAAATTCTGGTAACGGCTATAGTACCTACAATCGTAACATTTTTCTTAAAGAAATTATTCTAGGATTACAAAATCAAAGTGTTTTATATGTAATGGATAATTTAAATTCGGAATCAAAGATTTTTCTAGATCCAAACACATTTTCACAAGACGGAACTGTTGCTCTATCTCATAGTTCTTTCACAGAGAACGGAAAAACTTTAGCTTATGGATTAAGTACTAGTGGTTCGGATTGGTTAGAGATTAAGTTCCGAAATGTTGAAACTGGTAATATTTTGCACAAGTGTTTTTTTAAATAGTGGCTTATTTTAGGAAATGATTATGATGAGGTGTTGAAGAAGGTTAAATATTCTTTCCTCTCATGGTCACATGACAATTCCAGTTGTTTTTATGCTGTAAGTAATTTTTATATTATAAATTAGATGTTTTGATGATTTTTATGAATTTTTATATCATATAACTCATTTATTACAATAACTCATAGAATTAATGTTCATTAGCGTTGATAATGGTTCCCTATACCTGAATGTAGCTCTTTTTGAGCTAATACAATTATTTTGAAAATTTTAGGTTTTATTAATTTAATTTTATTGAAACAATCTTATATTAAATGAATATCCGATATAGTTACAAGGGTCATGTGATCTGACGAGACAACCGATAGCTACACGTTCTTGAACACATGTTTAGATTTTAATGTTGTCGGCTCTCTCTAGTGTGAACCAAAGCTTCTGTTTTTTTTAGAATAAATATTGTTTTAATGAAATGTTCCTTAGGATTTTTTAGTACTTTTTTTAAGTTCCCTATTATGAGTCACATTAAGGTGTAATAAGCACAAATTACTGTTACACTACGTTTAATATTTCTAAAGGCATTTTTCTAAAAAATGAAAGATTACTTTATTGAAGAAAGAGTTGACCTGGTTTTATGTATTGGGGAATGTTTCAATAATTGCTTAATAGCATCCAGAGTTTATGCTGAAGTTTCTGGATCATAAGGATACCAACAAGGATGTCTTTGAAAAGAATTTCTGCAAGATTTCGTGGAACAGGTAGTGTTGCGTCCAAAAAATTACCCGTTTCAAGTAGCAACAAAGGTTTTTTATTAAACCAAGTAAACAGATATAATTAAAACTAACTTTCACATGAACTCTTATATTCTACAAGTATTAAAATTAAATTGTCAAAAAAAAAGAAAGGTGACTATTTTTTTTTAACAATACCATCAAAACCCTCCAACATACGCATTTCATAAAGTAGAATAAAAAACCAAACGAAACAATTATACAAGGATATTATTTAACATCCTCCCACCTGAGTCACAATAACCTAGTGAGTGACTCACTAAATAAATTATATCTCACATTACAATAACAAACGTGTTAACAATACTATCTATAACCAGTGCACACGATCTCCAGTCAAACTTTAATCCTTCGCACGATCTCTCGTCCGTGGAGACAGTTGTATCATAGGGAGGCGCTAATTCCGTCCGGCGGAAAAATGTAATTAACGTGTTATATGCTTATCTACTCGCTCCTTATTACAAGTACATTAGGTATTTTTTAATAATGTTTCTAGAAATTTTGTATTACCCATTTTATCCAAAGTTCTTAATTACTTATCTTCCATTTGCATCTAAAGCGGAGGAGGGGTAACTGTAAAGCAAGATTTTCTTTTTTCTATTATATTAACGTGGTTGTGCACTTTCACCCTCAATAGTTACATACAAACGGGATTTAATGTGCGCGATTGAATAATTAAACATACTTATAAGGATCTCTCCCTCTCTCACAATCATCACAATCGTCACAATCATCACAATCATCACAATCACAATCAACAATCATTAGAATCATCACAATCATCACTATCATCACTATCATCACAATCATCATAATCATAATCATCACAATCGTCACAATCATCACAATAATCACAATCATCACAATCATCACTATCATCACAATCATCACGAACATCACAATCATCACAATCATCACAATCATCACAATCATCACAATCATCACAATCATCACAATCATCACAATCATCACAATCATCACAATCATCACAATCATCACAATCATCAGTCATCACAATCATCACAATCATCACAATAATCACAATCATCACAATCATCACTATCATCACAATCATCACAATCATCACACTCATCACAATCATCACAATCATCACAATCATCACAATCATCACAATCATCACAATCATCAAATTTTCACAATCATCACAATGATCACAATCGTCCCAATCGTCTCAATCATCACAGTCATCACAATCACAATCTCACAATCATGATTACAATCATCACAAACATGATCACGATCATTACGATCACCACGATCACTTCGATCATCACATTCATCACATTCATCACAATCATCACAATCATCACAATCATCACAATCATCACAATCATCACAATCATCACAATCATCACAATCATCACAATCATCACAATCACAATCATCGCAATCACAAGATCACAATCATCACCATCTCACTTCACAATCTCATAATCATCACAATCATGAAATCATCAATCATCACAATCATCACTATCCACAATCATCAATCATCACAATCATCACAATCATCCAATCATCCAATCATCACATACATATCACAATCATCCAATCATCACATCATCAATAAATCATCACAATCATCACAATCGTCACAATCATCACAATAATCACAATAATCACAATCATCACAATCATCACAATTATCACAATAATCACAATCCACAATCACAATCATAAGAATGATCACAACCATCACTATCATCACAATCATCACAATCACTATCATCACAATCATCACAATCATCACAATCATCACAATCATCACAATCATCGCAATCATCAGAATCATCACAATCATCACAATCGTCATAATTATCACAATCATCACAATCACAATCATCACAATTATCAGAATTATCACAATCATCACAATCATCACAATCATCAAAATCATCACAATCATCACAATCGTCACCATCGTCACGATCGTCACAATCGTCACAATCAACACAATCACAACAATCATGAGAATCATCACAATCGTCACAATCATCAAAATCATCACTAATCATCATCTAATCATCACAATCCATACAATCATCACATTCACAATCACCAATCACATCATATCACAATCATCACAATCATAATCATCATAAATCATCCAATCATACAATCATCTTCACAATCATCACAATCATTATAATCATCAATCATACCACAATCAATCATCATCATCACATCATCACAATCATCACAATCATCACAATAATCACTATCATCACTATCATCACAATCATAATCATAATCATCACAATCGTCACAATCATCACAATAATCACAATCATCACAATCATCACAATCATCACTATCATCACAATCATCACGAACATCACAATCATCACAATCATCACAATCACAATCGTCACAATCATCACAATAATTACAATCAGCACAATCATCACAATCATCACAATTATCACAATACATCATAATCAATCAGATCATCATAATCATCACAATCATCACAATAATCACAATCATCACAATCATCACACTCATCACAATCTTCACTATCATCACAATCATCACAATCATCACACTCATCACAATGATCACAATCATCACAATCATCACAATCATCACAATCATCACAATCAAATCACAATCATCACAATCGATCACAATCGTCCAATCATCACAATCATCACAATCACAATCTTCACAATCATGATTACAATCATCACAACATGATCACGATCATTGATCACACATCACTTCGATCATCACATCATCACATTCATCACAATCATCACAATCATCACAATCATCACAATCGATCACAATCATCACTCATCACATCATCGATCGATCACAATCATCACAATCATCACAATCACAATCATCGCAATCACAATGATCACAATCATCACCATCGTCACGATCGTCACAATCGTCATAATCATCACAATCATCAGAATCATACACACATCATCGCAATCATCACAATCATCACAATCATCACAATCATCACAATCATCATATCAATCAGTCATCAATCACAATCACAATCATCATCAATCATCACAATCACAATCATCACTAATCATCATAATCATGTCACAATCATCACAATCATCACAATCATCACAATCATCACAATCATCACTCAATCATCACAATCATCAATCCAATATCCAATCATAATATCACAACATCACTATCATCACAATCATCACATATCATCACAATCATCACAATCATCACAATCATCACAATCATCAAATCACAATCATAGAATCATCACAATCATCACTAATCGTCATAATCACAATCATCACAATCATCACAATCATCACAATTATCACAATATATCATCAATCATCACAATCATCAATCATCAAAATTATCACAATCATCACAATCACTCATCTCAATCACAATCATCACAATCATCACAATCATCAACAATCATCACAATCATCACAATCGTCACATCATCACATCATCACAATCATCACAATCATCCAATCATGACAATCATCACAATCGTCACAATTCATCACAATCACATCATCAAATCATCATCATCACAATCATCAAATCATCATATCATCATCAATCATCACAATCATCAAATATCACAATCATAATCATCAAATCATTCACAATCATCATCATCATCACAATCAATCATACAATCTACAATCATCACAATCATCATAATCATCAAATCATCATCAATCATCAATCATCACAATCATCACAATCATCATAATCATCACAATCATCATCAATCATCACAATCATCACAATCTCACAATCATCACAATCATCACTAATCATCAAATCATCACAATCATCACAATCACATATCACAATCATCAATCATCACAATCATCATCAATCACAATTCATCAATCATCACAATCATCACAATTATCATAATTAATCACAATCATCAGTCATCATAATCATCACAATCATACAATAATCAAATATCACAATCATCACATCATATCAATCATCAAATCATCAAATCATAATTTCATCAAATGATCACAATCATCAAATCATCAAATCATCAAATCATCACAATCATCAATTTAATCATCAAATGATCAATCGTCCAATCGTCTCAATATCATAGTCATCACAATCACATCATGATTAAATCATCAAACATGATCACGATCATTATGATCACCACGATCACTTGATCATCAATTCATCACATTCATCACAATCATCACAATCATCACAATCATCATAATCATCGTCAAATCACAATCATCACAATCGTCACAATCACAATCATCACAATCACAATCATCAATCACAATGATCACAATCATCACATCGTCACGATCGTCACAATCGTCATAATCATCACAATCATCACAATCATGAGAATCATCGCAATCATCACAATCATCACTATCATCAAATCATCAAATCATCACAATCATCAAATCATCACAATCATCACAATCATCAATCGTCACAATCATCACAATCATCACAATCACAATCATCATCATACAATCACAATCATCACAATCATCAATCATCATCGTCACAATCAATCAATCATCTCAATCATCAATCATCATCATCATCACAATCACAATCATCACAATCATCACAATCGTCACAATCATCAAATCATCACAATCATCATCAATAATCAATTCACAATCATCATAATCATCATCACATAATCACAATCCACAATCACAATCATAAGAATTATCAAATCATCACAATCATCACAATCATCACAATCATCACAACATCATCAAATCTCACAATAATAAATCACAACATCAAATACACATCATCAAATCAAATCATCACAATCATCACAATCACAATATCACAATCATCACAATCATCCAATATCAAATCACAAATCTCAAATATCACAATCACAATCTCACAATATCAAATTCACAATATCACAATCAAATCACAATTCACAATCATCACAAATTCACAATCATCACAATCACATACAATCAAATCATCACAATCACAATCTCACAATATCACAATCTCAACAAATACAATATCACAATCACAAATTTCACAATCATCACAATATCACAATCATAAATCATCACAATCCACAATAAAATCCAAATCAAATCACAATCATCAATTTCACATCATAATCATCAAATCATCCAAATCAAAATCACATATCACAAATCACAATCATCAAATCATCACAATCACACAATTTTATCACAATCACAATTATCAAAATCACAATCATCCAAATCATAATCATCAAATATAAATTTCACAATCATCACAATCACAATCATCACAATCACAAATCATCACAATCACAATCAAATCATCAAATTAAATCAAATTATCAAATCATCAAACCCAATCATCACAATCACAACAACATCAAATCATCACAATCATCAATCATCAAATCATCACAATCATCACAATCATCACAATCATCAAATTTCACAATCATCACAATCATCATAAATCATCACAATATCACAATCCAATCAACCAATCATCACAATATCAAATCAACAATCATCACAATCACAATATCACAATCATCACAATCACAATCATCACAATCAAATCATACAATCACAATCATCAATTATCGAATCATAATCATCACAATCATCAAAATATCCAATCATCACAATCATCACAATCATCAAATCACAAATCACCACAGTTTCACAATCATCAAAATCATCCATCACATCAAATAATTCAACATATCACATCATTAATCACCACATTCATCACAATCATCACATTACAATCTCAATCATAAAATCATCAAATCTCAAACACATAATATCAAATAATCATCAATCTAATTATCACAATCATCACAATCATCATTCATCAAATCATCACAATCTCACAATCACAATCTCACAATCATCAAATCATCAAATCACAATATACAATCATAAATTATCACAATCATCACAATCATCACAATCATCCTATCATCAAATCATCAATCACAATCACAATAAAATCATCACAATCATCAAATCATCACAATCATCAAATCACAATCATCAAATATCACAATCGTCTATTCAATCATCACATCATCACAATCAAATCATCACAATCATGATTACAATCATCAAAAATATCAAATCATTATATCACCACATCATTATCACAATTCATCACTATCCAATCATCACAATCATCCAATCATCACAATTCACAATCATCACAATATCATAATCATCACAATCATCAAAATCATCACAATTTCACAATCATCACAATCATAATCATCACTATCACACATTATCACCATCAAATCATCATAACACCCAATCATCAATCATCACAATATCACAATCATCATCTTCACAATCATCAAATCATACAATCATCCAATCATCACATCATCACAATCACAAACACAATCATATCATCACGATCTCATCACAATCACGATCATACATTAATCACAATCATCATCACAATCAATCATCAAAATCGTCAATCGTCACAATCATCAAATAATCACAATCATCTAATCATCACAATCATCACAATTATCAAATCATCAAATCATCACTCATCAAATCATCACAATCATCAAATCGTCACAATCATCAAATCACCACTATCATCAATCATCACAATCATCACAATCACAATCATCACAATCATCACAATCATCACAATCATCACAATCATCACAATCATCTCATTCATCACAGTCATCACTATCACAATAATTACAATCATGATCATCACGATCATTCCGATCACCACGATTCATCATCACATCCCAATCATCACGATCACTATCACAATCATCAAAATCCTCACAATCGTCACAATCATCATAATAATCACAATCATCGCAATCATCAAACAAAATCATCACATCATCAAATCATCACCGTCAAATATCAAATCATCAAATTATCAAATCATCACAATATCAACAATCATCAAATCCCACAATCATCACAATCATCAAATCACCTATCATCACAATCATCAAATAATCAAATCACAATCATCAAATCATCAAATTATCAAATTACAATATCACAATAATCAAATCATCACAATCAAATCAATTATCACAATTTCATGATCACAAACATCACAATCATCACTCATCCTCATCACAATCATCACAATCATCCAATCATCAGAATCATCAAATCATCAAATCGTCATAATTATCACAATCATCACAATCACAATCATCACAATTACAAATTATCACAATCATCATTCATCAAATCATCACAATCATCACAATCATCAAAATCATCACAATCATCACAATCATCACAATCACAATAATCATCACAATTATCAGAATATCAATCGATTCGTCAAATCGTCACAATCATCACAATCATCAAATCATCAAGTCATCACAATCATCACAACAAAATCATGAAATCATCAAATCTCAAATCATCACAATCATCACTATCATCATACATCACAATCAAATCATCCAATCATCACAATCATCACAATCATCACAATCATCACAATCACAATCATCACAGTCATCACAATCTTCACAATCATCACAATCATCACAATCACAATCATCACAATCATCACAATCTTCACAATTATCACAATCATCTCACTCATCACAGTCATCACAACCACAATCACAATCATCACAATCACCACAATCATCACAGTCTTCACAATCATCTCATTCATCACAGTCATCACTATCACAATAATTACAATCATGATCATCACGATCATTACGATCACCACATTCATCACAATCATCACGATCACAATCTCAATCATCAAAATCATCACAATTATCATAATAATCACAATCTAATCATAATTATAATTATCACAATCATCATTCACATATCAAAATCATCAAACCGTCACAATCATCAAATCGTCAAATCATCAATCATAAATCAAATCATCAGAATCATCACAATACATCAATCATCACAATCATCACAATCATCACAATCATCACAATCATCACAATCATCAAATCATCAAATCTCACAATCATCACAATCATCAAATATCAAATCGTCACTCATCTCAATCATCACAGTCATCACATCACAATCATCACAATCATTACAATCATCACAAACATGATCACGATCATTACGATCACCACGATCACTTCGATCATCACATTCATCACAATCATCACAATCATCACAATCATCACAATCGTCACAATCGTCACAATCATCACTACCATCACTATCGTCACAATCATCACAATCATCACAATCATCACAATCATCACAATCACAATCATCGCAATCATCACAATGATCACAATCATCACCATCGTCATGATCGTCACAATCGTCACAATCATCACAATCATCACAATCATAATCATCACAATCACAATCATCATAATCATGAGAATCATCACAATCATCACAATCATCACAATCACTATCAT
The DNA here is from genome assembly GCA_036346205.1 of Vesta saturnalis. Classification (NCBI taxonomy): domain Eukaryota; kingdom Metazoa; phylum Arthropoda; class Insecta; order Coleoptera; family Lampyridae; genus Vesta; species Vesta saturnalis. Next base: position 1,090 of record JARFJB010000454.1, on the reverse strand, counting down.
CACAATCATCACAATCATCACAATCATCACAATCATCACAATCATCACAATCATCACAATCATCACAATCGTCACAATCATCACAATCATCACAATCATCACAATCACAATCATCACAATCATCACAGTCATCACAATCTTCACAATCATCACAATCATCACAATCATCACAATCTTCACAATCATCGCAATCATCAGTCATCACAACCACAATCACAATCATCTCAATTTTCACAATCATCACTATCATCACAATCATCACAATAATCACAATCGTCACAATCAGCAGAATCATCACAATCATCACAATAATCACAATAATCACAATAATCACAATCATCACAATTATCACAATCATCACAATCATCACAATAATCACAATCATCACAATCACAATCATCAGAATTATCACAATCATCACTAGCATCACAATCATCACAATCATCACAATCATCGCAATCATCAGTATCATCACAAAAATCATCACAATCATAATATCTCAATCACAATATCAAATCACAATCACAATCACAATCATCACAATCATTCATAATAATTAATAATCACAATCATCAAATAATCATAATCATACAATCACAATCATCACAATCATCACAATCATCACAATTCACAATCTCAATCTCAAATCTCCACAAAATCACAAATCATCAATTATCACAATCATCCCTTCAATCATCAAACGTCACAATCACAATCATCAAATCAAATCATCACAATCATTAAACCTCATTATACAAAATCACAATCATCAAATTATCAAATCATCAAATATCACAATCATCACAATCATCAAATCATCAAAATCATCCAATCAAATCATCAATCATCACATCATCACAATCATCAAATTATAATCTTTCACAATCATCCAATCATACATTCAAATCATCACAATCACCACTATCACACAATCATCACAATAATCACAATCTCCAATCCAATTATCACAATCATCACAATCATCACAATCATCACAATCATCCTCAAATCATCACAATCATCAAAATCATCACATTATCACAATCAAAATCACAATCATCAATCACCAGTTATCCATCACAATTCATCA